>CABHPH010136529.1:0-28068 GCA_902168325.1 Peromyscus nudipes | reverse complement strand
TAGATAGATAGATAGATAGATAGATAGATAGATAGATAGATAGATAGACAGACAGACAGATAGATAGAGATATATTGTGTAAGTCTGTAAACATAGATATACGGACACACATATATGAGTATATATATATGTGTGTGTGTGTGTGTGTGTGTGTGTGTGTGTGTGTGTATGTGTGTGTGTGTGATACTAGGATTCCAACTTGCACAGCAAGCAACTTATCCACTGAGCCATCTCTCATTCTTCAAATATACATGTTAAACTCACACATTAGATGTGATGGTTCAAGCAACTGGATTCAAAAAGACCAACTGGCTTAAAACCCAAAAGTGCTAACATAAAGTAGAAGAGAATATTTTTGCCTGGCTGCTTTAATAAGCACTAAAAATTGTCTCAATCGTACTCTGCATGTTTGTGCCATTTAGTTGGTAGGATGCTTGTGTAGTATGCATCCTGGGTTCAAACCCCTGTACTCATAAACGAAGTGTGATAACACACATTTGCAAACCTAACACTTGAGAGGTGGAAGCAAGGGACGAGGAGTCAGTGTCATCTTCAGTTACATAAAGACTTTAAAGTCAGCCTGGACTACATGAAACTCTGGAAAGGAGGCAGGGAGCGAGGGAGAGAGGAAGGAAAGAAAAAGAGAGAGAAGGGAGGGAGGGAAGATATTTAAAAACAAAGCTTGACTACTTGCTATACTTTTAATGAGTTCTTAACTAATAAAGGACTACAGAGTCTGTGGCCATGAGCTCTCTGAGGAAATAGTCAGCTGTAGCTATGTTTATTCAAAGGGAGGGGAGTGTAGTGTTGGTCAATAGTAATCAGGCAATACAAATTGGCCAGCCAAGTTTTTGTTCCCACCCTCTTTCTGCTGTACTACATGGTGCCTAGTGAGAACCCCTGCACTAGTTTGCCTGAGTACCCCAGATCTCACATGATGGCTTAGATGATATTGTTTATCTATGTAATCCTTAAGTTTCACCATTTCCTAGAGGTTGGGAGTCCTCAAGTTGACTGCACCTCATTTGATGAGAAAGTAGAGATGAAGTTGATGATTAATTAATTTTAGAAGGAATAGATTTAATGCTTCATTCTCTCTTCAGATTGTTAGATCTTACCCCTAGCACCCTATTTGCATGGAGTCCTAACAGACTCCTAGAGTTGTTAAGGTTTTATGACCTGAAAACAATAGATAAGTCAGTATTGTGCACAGAGCTTAGGGTCTTCTGGGTGTAAATACCACTCCCAGTTGCTTGAAATAGTTTAGATTCTGTTGGAAGTCTCAGTTTTATCTGGTGACTCAGCAGGGTAGGTTATATAGTTCTCCTAACAAGCCACCACTTGCCACTGAACATGGAGCCTTCAAGATGTACTTAACCTTGATGGAGGGAATCCTTGTATCTAATAAAGAGGAATAAAAATTCCAAATTACTGCAAAGCACTGCAGCAGGCAAGCTAGAATTCC
This sequence comes from Peromyscus nudipes, assembly GCA_902168325.1. Classification (NCBI taxonomy): domain Eukaryota; kingdom Metazoa; phylum Chordata; class Mammalia; order Rodentia; family Cricetidae; genus Peromyscus; species Peromyscus nudipes. Next base: position 26,603 of record CABHPH010136529.1, on the reverse strand, counting down.
AGTCATATAAAACCTCTGTTTACAGTAAGGCGATGCCATGAATCACAATGACACTCTAAGGACTCAGCTACCTACCTAGTCACATTCCGTCTATTTATATTATATAATCTCATTTTCATACAAGCTTATTACACATATTAAAGCCATACTTTTCCTTGTACAGGCAAGATCCATTGATAAAACAATGACGTGAACTAACACCCTTCCTAAATAAAGTTGCGCCAGTACCACTGCATGTTAATGGACCTATTTCATTGTTAATGTGACTGACTGCTTATTGATTCTTGCAGGAACCCAGCAAGGGCTTCAGAGTACAATTTAGTTTGGAGAGCTCTGGGCCCAACATCTATGCTCAATTACAACTTTCAGAAGGGGCGATCAATAAAATTTAAATTGCTTATGGTAATCACAACTTCAAATCATTGGGATCAGCATAAGCAATCTGCTGACCCCAGCCAGGCTCCTAAATTGAAACCTGTAATGAGTGGTCATTTAGTTTGGGTCCATTCATATTATTTTGCAGGCAGGTGATGAACAATTAAAGATCAGCCTGCACCTTCCCCACACAACATTCCCATCTGTATTCCCAAAGTATTAATATGCACTAACCCTCAGGTTCACGCTTTTCCACTTCTTTAATGGGTATTCTGTATGAATAAGCAATTATATTTTCTATTAAACAATTTCAGTGTAATTGAATTAGCAGTTATAATATTGCTAGGGCAAGCAAAAGCTTTCCTAGGGAAAAATTAAGTGATATTGGGTAGTGCAAATTAATTTATAGAACTGAAAAATGTAACCAATTAAATAGAATTGCCTCAGCCTCCCCCTCCTCCAAAACACAATTAAGCAGCACATTGTTTCAAAGAGTATGTTTCAGAGCAATTTGTTTTCAATCATAATAGCTGTTTTTCATTCATTATGAAAAGCTGTCTATTATAATGAAAATTTCATAGGCAGTTTTCCTTGACAAAGCAGGTTGCAAGTTTAAACAAAGATAGCCTGCAGATGACTTCCTTGATACGGAGTCACCTTAGAATTAAATTTTAATAAATCATTGAAAATAAATCTTCTGCATTACAGCATGAAGGGTTAGAGAAAGAAAAAGCAAATAGAGAGGAACAAATCAATGGAAATCTCCTGATGCCAATATAATAATAGATGGACCGATACTACTACCTAAGTGTATTACACTCTAACACAGCCAAAGAGGAAATGTAAGACAAATATCATGGAAGTCAACTGTCACAAGTGAGAGCTGAGGAATAATCTCATCTTTATCATTCATCATTCCCACTCCAACCACTTGGCTGAATTATAAACTAGGGTATTTAGTTCACTTTTCCCCCAGCCTAATGAGATGGCCATCTTTGGATAACTGCTAAGGTTTGAAGGACAGTTTCAAGTTTTTACATAACAAAATGTGAGTGTGTATATATATATATATATATATATATATATATATATACACACATACATACATACATACAATGTGAGTAGTGTAAACCCACATGATATGTGTGTATATCTTTCAAAAGCAGTTTAAAATTACTCAGAGCATTTCCAAATATCTAAAAAGTAGGCACTATAAGACATTAGTAGTCAATATGGCTCATAAACTTGATGTGACATCTTTTATTAATGCCCAGATCTGGAAAGATCAGTGCAGAAGCTGTGAGTCTCTCCACAGGAATTCCACACAAAGGATGGGCCAGACACCTCAGAGGACAGATGAACTACAAGGTGTTCGTGTAGGAGGGAGAGGTCAGGTTGAAAGTGTGGGTACAGGGAGGAGGGCCAGAGTGAGCAGAGAAGACCACCCTGAGGAGTGCTGCAGGGTCTGTCTCTGTTGTCTTGCAGCTGCTGCCTTCCAGACCAGCAGGTGGGCACTGGAATTCAGGGGCAGCAGGGAGGGAAATGAGAGCTATCAGGACTCAGAATCTGAAGGGACAGAATCTTAGAGCTCATTGTTTGAGGACAGAATGAGGGAGAGGACTTGGGATAGGCAAACTTCTCATTTGGGGAAAAATGGAGAAGGCTGATAATGCTATCTAGGAGTTAGAGAACATAAATTGAGAAGTTTGGAGGAGAGGTGACACACGTACACATATATGTGAAGTGTATAATATGTGTGTGTTAATTTTAAGAATATTTCCAACACCCTGATGTAGCAGGAATCTTAGAAGGTCTTATTAATAAAATCAAACCTGAGCCAGGTATTGGGGTGAATGCTGGAAGATCAGAGAAGCAGAACAAGCCACAGATACCTCACCTCACCAGTTCTTCAGCTGATCCTGTTTCCTCAGACTGGAAGCCTCTGAGTCCTGATCCAGAATGAATCTCAGGTGAACTGCTGCTCCAAAGCCTGAAAGCTTAACCAGTCAAATGCTTCTAGTTCCTGGTCTTCACACCTTATATATCTTTCTGCTATCTGCCATCACTCCCTGGGATTAAAGGCTCACTTCTTAGGATTAAAGGCAAGTGTCACCATGCCTGGCTGTTTCCAATGTGGCCTTGAACTCAGAGATCCAGAGGGATTTCTGCCTCTGGAATGCTAGGATTAAAGGCGTGAGGCTAGAAAATAAGAGCCACCATTTTCTAGCCTCTGTATCTAGTGGCTGTTCCTTTCTCTGACCCCAGATAAGTTTATTAGAGTGCACAATATTTTGGGGAACACAACACCACCACACCCTGAATTGTGTTAATCCTGTTTGCTCTACCTCTGTCAAGATGATAGTGGCTGAAAACTACTCAAGATAGAAGTGAAGGCTGATGTTTCTTAGGTAAGTTTATCTTCACATATCCCCCATAGTTTTAAATTAACATAATTTTATTTAACATATAAAATTAACATAATTATGTTAATATTATATATAATAATTAACATGCATGAGTAGGGTTCACCATCTGCATATAGTACATACTAACCAAATGCAGCCTTGGAATTGAGACATTGTTGAAGGGTATGGAGTCTGTTCTTGTGAAGATTTTCAAAAATTTGGATCCAATAATACAGCTGTCTTTGGTTAGGTATAAGATTTAAAGACATGCATTAACCTTTTAAAATATAGGATAATGGTGGGTGTATTGTATCTTTTCTTCATCTTCAGGAATCTCATGACAGACATCATGAGTAATGGTGTGTGGTTATAGCATACCTTTCCTAGGCCCCAGAAAATATGTGATATGATTACATACCTTTATAAAACATAAATATCAGATATCTCCTGTTGAGAAAAATTAGTGAAAATAAGTATTTTTAGGGATGATTTTAAGAGGTTAATGAACTGTTTTCATTTTAAAACTACAAAGGCATTATAGAGCCTGGCATGAAATTAGAGTAGAAATAGTTAATTCTAAATGTATCCCTATATCTGAAATAAAATGTACATAGGAGTCCATATGTTTAAGTGTCTGTATATCTAGGTACATAGTCTATATCAGTTGTATTTTTTAGTGTTCAACATCATTGATGAACATAGCTTGCCTTTCAATAATCAATGGACCTACATACACAAAAACAAGCATCAAATCAATTCGTGTATACTGTTACCTACTTTACCATTAATATTTTAAATTATTTTTCATTTTATGTGTATGCATCTTTCACCTGCATGCATGCCTGTGCACATGTGTGCAGTGCTTGTGGAGGTCACGTGTTGTAGTCGTTTATTGCAGAACAGGTCTTGATAATAGGAATTTAGAAGGTTTGCTCCCAGTGTGAGGTTTTGTTCAGAGCCACCTTCCTTCACCTTCCTCCTATTGGTAGCTGTCTGATTCCCTTTTCTTGACTCTCACACTTCCCAATTGCTTTCCTACCTGGCTGTTCAGAGTTACTGACCAGGATTTGCACTAACTGCAAGTTTCCCAGTGGCTCAGTTTTGATGCCCTAGGCTTTCCCTAATGCACCTTTACCCAGAAAGCTTTACTGCTCAGAGGGAAAATCATGTCTATGATGATTTATCCTTAACCTCCTCCTCTTTAGTTTTGTAAGTTAGTCTTTCTAGTCAAAATTAAAATAGGTGAGATAGATAAGAGAGACTAAATCATTGCTGTTTAATAATTTGACCTATATCCTTGCAAAGCTTACAGAGTTTTGTCTATAACAATGTACAGTCCCAACATTAAAATCTTGTTAATTTAACTTGACCACCCTGTTGTGGAATATTCATTTATACTGTGAAGATGTGCCTTTTCCCAGGGCACCTTCTAATTGGTTTAATAAAGAGCTGAATGGCCAATAGCTTATCAGGAGAAGTTAGATTGAACTTCCAGGGACAGAGAGGTCTCTGAGAAGAAAAAAGACAGAGACACCAGGAGATGCAGAACAAACAGGATGTGCAGAAGGGGAAGTCATGGCCACGAGCCACATGGCAGGATGTAGATCAATATAAATGGGTTAATTTAAATTATAGGAGGTAGTCAGAAACAGGCCTAAGCTCTAGGCTGAGCTTCCGTAACTAATAATAAGTTTCCACGTCATTATTTGTGAACTGGTGGCTGATGGAAAAAGCTTGATACAAATGGCGTTCAGTGTGGGCGCATACACAGACAGAGCCCACTGCTTGCAGCATACAGAGGTGTGGCTCCTTTAAGAGGCTCAGCTATGCAACAGAGCACTTGTGGGAAAACTAGATAAAAAAGGCTGCTACAGTATAGACATAGGAGCTTCCCAGAGCTAGGACTGTTAGGTGGACCCAAAGTGGGTGAAGCCAGCCACCAGTACCATAAGCTAGCTGCGTGCTGGAGGACCTAACAGGATAAGTATTGGTTCCCACAGTCAGAGAAGACTACAGACATGCAGAAAGTCAGGTACACACCAAGAAAACCTCTAAATAGATACAGCATGCTTAAAAATATGCTTAGATGCTAAAGAAGCAAAATGGGTATAGACAGTCACAAAAAAATAAATAATTTAAATATAATAAAGACTTTAAAGAAAGAGTAAAGTAATATAAAAAAAAGCCACATAAGGATGGAAAATACACAGGGCAACTCGATCCTGTACGGTGTTTTGTTGACTTTGAATTTTTTTAATGCTGATGAGCAAACAGCAGCTACTGAGAGACACTGGATTATGGAAGGGCCTACTGAAGTAAACCAGCCTGTATACTTTAGAGATGTCTTGGCTCCAGAATGAAAGTTGAGAAATATGTTTTGTTGGGGGAGAGGTTATGCCTTTGCTTCCACAGGAAACAAAAAGCTACGGATACCTTTAAAGGTAATAGAGATCTGATTTGACCAGTGGGAGACCTCCTGAAGATCTTGGCTACAGACATGAGGGAGGAAGACAAAAAAGGCTACAAGACAGGTGATATGCAAGCTGATCCCTCTGCATGGGAATAGCTCTGAGACTGGATGAGACAAAATAAATCTTGTTGGCTGCAGAGTCCTTGTGACTTATTATTACATGTCATCCTTTCATGTGGACTGATAGAAATTTATATTAACATTTGAGTCCAAAAAGACATAAAATTGTCAGCTGCCTTTTACCTGTTCAAATATAAAACAAAAAATCATCTTTAGCTGACTTGTGTACACTGTACACTCCTTACTTCTGTTAATGCAGATATATGTGTTAGCTTTAAAAGTTGTGTGTTTTCAAAATAAAAGGACCAGACACCAAGGAAAACAAGAAAACCAGGTGATCCAACCCCTCAAAATGCCTCTGCTGCAGCTTCCTCAAAATTCTATATACAGAACAACTTCAAAGCTGTTAGCTGAGATAGTCCAGCCTCACAGACTACTCCAGGCAGAACTTCAGATGAGCGCTGCACTTTCCTATGACACAGAGACTAAACAAAAAAAAAAGTAATACAGCTAGCTCTCCCAGAACATTATCCCAATTTTCTTAGGGTCCCTTAAAGATGCTGTTGCTCCAAGACAATAGGAAGTAGTCTAGAGAACACAGCATTCACATTCCCAAGAGGTGGGATGAAGGACTTTTAGTCATTCGGGGGATATAGATGTTTGTCATCATTTAGGGGGGTTAGTTGCAAGTTGTTACTAGTCATGGTCAGGGAAAAACTAAACAAAGTAGGTTAAATTAAGGGCTCTGTTTCTAAAAAAAAGAGAGAAAAGAAAAAGGGGAATATAGGAATGATAGGATAAAATAGTAGATTATTGAATCTACTTTCAAACTAAAAAAGCAACAACTAGTCTCAAATATTTTACATCAATATGGACTTTTGTATATTGATACAAATTTAAGGTTATTTTTGTTATACTATGATATGTGTCTACTCTTGTTTTCAGATATTTTTGTATATTGATACAAATTTAAAGTTATTTTTGTTATACTGTATGCATGTTTCTACTCTTGTTTAAAGTATTGTGCCTATGCAGCTCATTTAACAATGTAATGTAAATTTCTAGTCCTTGAAAGTTACTATTATAAACTAAGATAATTAAGAAATACAGGTTAGTAGTTAGTTATCTAACAATCAAATTTGTAGTCATATTAGATATGTTTTTAAGGTCAAACACACACACACACATATATATATACATATATATATTTTAGATAGATGATCTTTAAACACTTGAGATCTACAGAATATAACATTTAATATGTTTTAATAACCTAAGGCTTTTCATGACAGTGGGACACATCTGCTCCTGGCAGCACCAATCTACTTCAAAAAGGGGTGATGGGCATCAAAGAACCTCCATATGGAGTTTGCTTTCATTGAGTAAAGTTAGCCACAGGGCAAGAAACTGTCCTTGCCTTGACTGCTGACAGAATGCTGTCTAAATTGGATAAGCAGGACGCAAAAGAAGGCAACTGCCCAACATTGCCAAGACAAGATAGGACAATCCTTAAAATTTCCTGTTTCACAGAAAAGTCTGTCAGATATTCTAGGACACTAGGTTAAAGATTGATGCCCAACGTTGTACAGGAGCCTTGAGGTAACTGTCCAGGCAGCCAGCTGTCTCTCTCATTTCTTAGTTTTGGAAGTTGTTTGTTCTGCACTTCTTATTTACTCAGGTAATATTGTATCTTTCTCGAGTCTTTGATGGGGTTGAAGACTAAATAGTTATAGTTACAGTTTTCCTTGTTACCAAATTCAGAAAAGAAACTTACATAAGAGATGTAAATTTTATAAGGTTGAGAAATATAAAAGCTTAAGTTGTTTATCTAAAAAGATGTTTTAAGATCTAAAAAGATATTTTTAGGATTGTAATACAAGTTATGATAAAAAGTGGTTTAGATATAAAACTTTAGATTCATCAGGATAGGAAGGATAATGGAATATTTCCCCAAAATTTCCAAATATAAATGGACTGTTCATTATAAATATAATTCTTACCTGATAATTGTTCTTATTGTATATAGTTTTACTCTATTAGAGTTAAACTCTTTCCTGTTTATTTAGACAAAAAAGGGGAAATGTTGCAGAATATTTGTTTACACTGTGAAGATGTATTTTTTGCCAAAGCAGCTTCTGATTGGTTTAATAAAGAGCTGAATTTCCAATAGCTAGATAGGAAGAGGTTAGGTGGAACTTCCAGGAACAGAGAGGAGTCTGGGAAGAAGAAGAAAGCAGAGATACCAGGAGGCACAGAGTAAGCAGGATGTGCAGGAGGAGAAATAACAGCCACAAGCCAGGTGGTAGAGCATAGATTAGTATAAATGGGTTTAGTTATAAGAGCTAGTTAGGAACAAGCCTAAACTATAGTCTGAGCTTTCATAACTAATAATAAGCTTCTATGTCATTATTTGTCAGCTGGTGACCAATGGAAAAGCTTGATAAACCACCCAAATTAGTTTATATTTAAAATTATTTCTACCAACACACTGCTGTTAGTAAGTTGCAAAATAGGAGGTGGGAAGCACATTGTAGTCAGATTTAACAGTCTGAATGCTGCTTCCACCTGTGCCATTAGCACTGTGATCAGTGGGCAAGTCGTGAAATGGCTCTAGACTGGTGGGTTTTAGTCAGGGTTCTCTAGAGGAGCAGCACTGATAGAATGAACACGGATTACAAAGGAGATATGCTATATTGTGTGGCACAATAAAGGCTGAGTATCTCAACAATGACTGTCCGCGTGCCAAACAGGTTGAGAAATCAGTAGCTGCTCAGCTTAAGAACCCGGGGGTGCATGTCTCAGCAATTGCCTTCTGGCACTGAAGGCCTAAAAGATTCCTGGAGAGCTGCTGGTCTTGAGTCCACATTGAGGCTAAAGGAGCTTCTGGTGTCAGTGAAGCCACAGAGACAGGATAGAGGCACTTTCCAGCAAGAAGCCAAGGCAGGCAAGGGGCCAGCACTGCTTTTCCTCTGACCTCTGTATATCTGAAGTTGTCAGAAGTTGCTGCCCACTCTAGGAGAAGGCCTTCTTCCCAGGTAAGCCTTCCTGGAAATGCCTTCAGCGACCTGCTCAGAAATGTGTCTCTTACGTCACTCATTGAATTGAGCATCAAGATGAATCATCACATGATGGTATCCCATCTGGAAATACATAGGTCTCCAAGGGTCCTTTTAGCCCCAACTTTTTCTAATATTGAACATACCTCTTCTTTGAAAGTAACACTAGATATTGGATTGTGACCCCTAAATCTCACATGTTGAATCCTAACTCATAACACATCTGTATGTGATCTTGGTTATTATAGATAAAATATTCAGGCATGTCACCATTTCCTTATGTGGAGAAATTTGGAGGCACACACATGCAAGGAAAATGCATGTGAAGAAGGGAGAGATGAGGAACACCAGAGAATATTATTGGGGGAATTATTAAGGCAACTCCACAAAGTTAAAAAGGAGGTTTATTCTGGGGGGTAACTTACAGCTAGTAAAGGGGTTGGTTACAGGATCCGGGAGAGGTGAGGTGCAGTCCAGCTGGGTTCTCTGGAGAACTCCGCTCAGTCTACCATCCAGCATCCAGGATCACCAGGAACCAAGAGAGCTGGCACATCCAGATCTCAGGTCTTAAGGGCTCCCGTCTTGGCCCTGCCTCAAGGGCTGGTCATAGGTAGGTGAGGGTAGTACTTCCAGGTCAAAGCTGTAACAGCTACTCACTACAGAATATAGACCAAGTAGCAGAACGAGGGAAGGGCAGATCTTTCCTAACAATTGGTCCTCAGTAGAAACCACCCCAGCCAACATCTGTAGACTTCCAGCCTCCAGATATTTGAAGCATAAATCATATATATGCCCCATATATGTATATGATTAAGTATGTAAAAATGCTTTCATTACCAGTATATGTATTTAAATAAGTAATAAAAATAATATAATATAAAGATACTACTATCCTAGTTTACTTTCTGTTACTGGGATAAATGCCATAAACAAACTCAGCTTGAGGAGGAAAGGGTTTATTTCAGCTTTGAGTTTACCATCCTTTAGGAAAGGAAATCAGGGTAGGAACTCAAGGCAGAACCTGGTAGCAGGAACTGAAGCAGGAGCCATGGAAGAATGTCATGCTACTAACTGGCTTTCTCCTCATGACTTCTTCAGTCTGATTTCTTATATCACCCAAGAACCACCTGCCCAGGGATGGCATTACCCGCAGTAGCCTGTACACTCCCATATCAATCATTAATCAAGAAAATGCTCCCACAAACTTGCTTACGGGACAATTTGATAAAGGCATTTGCTCATTTCCTTGAAGTTCCCTCTTTCCAGATGACCCTGACTTTTGTCAAATTGACAAAAACTAACCAGTACAACTACTAAAATATTCAATGTTATGACATTGTTTATAGCAGACTGTTGATGTGCAGAACAATGAATCATTCAATTAATTGCTAGATATTAAAATCTCAAAGTAACAAAAGTGCATTTTAAGGAAGAACTTTCGGCGAGTCACTTCCTTATCTTTTGCTGTGATGAAACACCGTAACTGAGGGAAGTTATTGAAGAGCTTATTTTGGCTTATGGTCCCAGATGGATAAGACTCCATCATGGTGGGGAGGCATGAAAACCAAAGGGAGGTACAGCAGCAGGGAGCTGAGAGACATGCACATTCTACAACACCTAAAACAGAAGGCATGAACAGAAAGTGAGGCAAGGCTATGATCTCTAAAAGACCCCCCAGTGACACGCTTTCTCCAGCAAAGGGGTAACCCCCACAACCCCCCCAAACAGTGTCATCAACTGGGCCCAAGTGTTCAAATACGCGGGCCTAAAGGAGACATTTCATATTCAAACCACCAAGAGCTCCTAAATTTAACAGATTTTCATGTCAGAAAGGCGCCTAAATATATCCCCTTCCCTTTGAAGCCTGGGAGGGCACTGGCACCTCTAAATTGCCTCTTTAGGTTTTTAACAACTTCTTAAGTGGGTTTCCTGAACACATGGAAGAGGTAGAAGATGTTTTCCCTGTCAGCATTCTGGCTTCCTTTCAGAAGCTAGATGCCTCTGTGGAATTTTGATTTTCTTATGAGACAGCTTTTCCCATTTGCTGTACATTTGTGTGTGTGTCTCCTTTAATGAGTAGAGTTCTGTGAAGGTAAGGTTCAGAACACGTTCATCAAATTTAAGACATACATTATCAGGCATGGGGATGAGTGACTATAATCCTAGTACTTGGGCTGTGGAGGTAGGTGGATTGGGAGTCTAGGAACAAACTTGGCTAGTGAGCAAATTCAAAGACAACCTGGGACATCTGAGATACTTTCTCAAGAAAAGAGGAAGAGACACAAAGAAACAGAGACACACAGAGAGAGAAAAAGAATTTGGATCCCCAGAGTCCATTTAAAGTCATGACCTTAGCATTCCTCCTCAGCGATGGGAGGTGGAGACAGGTCAATACCCAGGAAATAGCAGAGCAAATGCTCTGGTGTATGCAGCAATGGACAAGAGGTCCTTCCTCAAACAAGGTGAAAGATGAGAAATGACACCCAAGTTTGTTCTCGGATCTCTACATACATGAAAACATGTACCCACTTCACTCATACTCACCCACATGAACATGCAAAGATACATATCATACATTGATGCATTATAAAAATAAAAGGGCTATAAAGCTTTAATGTTCATTGGAGTACAGGCATTTATTAATACATTTGTTAAGATCTCCTAGGAATATCTTTAAATATTGGCTACTTTATATAAATTTAACAAAGCTATTAAGATCATTGGTTCTATTGTTTAATTGGAACAGATACAGACAATACCCATCTCAATAGTTCTATGGGGATCAGTGAAGTAAGTGCCTAACACAGCATTCAAGGCATAGTGTCAAGTGTTAAGTCTCTGTATTCTTGTTTGTGATGTTATGAGCAGTATTGGCAGCTCTGCATTGCTACCAGCAATGGAAGATTTGGGTTCCAAACAAAAGGTATTTTTTAAGAGGTCGGCTGGGCCACTGTGTGTGTATGGGATGGGTTGTGGGGGACACATGCACCTGCGCATGTGCACATAGAAACCAGAAGTCAACTCCAGTTAGATTCTCTTATAATTCTCCACTTTCTTTTGAAATAAGGTCTCTTGCTGAACCTGGAACTCACTTCTCTTCTAGGCAGGCTGGTCAGCAAGCTTCCTGGATCCCCCTGCCTCTGCCTCTCAGCCTGTGACTACAGTCACCAATCTCTGTGCCCTTCCTGTTTTTTAATGTGGATGCTAGGACCAGAACTCAGTGAAAGTACTTTACTCACGGGGCGCTTCCCCTGCTCCTAATCTCACTTCTTACAGACACAGTCTGACTTGGGCTTCTCTGTATGTGGTTGCAAATTTGGGAGCATTCGCTTGTACATGAGGGTATAAGGTGGCAGTCTCGCTTTCAACATAAATATTGAGTTGTCTCAGGGAAAGACCATTTTATATCACAAAGATGTGCTGGGAACTAGAGATACATTGTAAACCAGTCCTCCTAATTAGACATTTCTTCAAAGGGAGAGTGAAAACTTTGCAGCTCTCCACAGTTCTCAGGATTTTGTACACTGTCCACGTTTAGCTCCTTGGTCAGGCCTGCCATTTTATGTGTGATATAATACTGCTCAGGGTGATCAATCTTTAAAAAAGTATACCATTGCTTTATAGCCACTCCTGCTTTGCAATACAAATGACATAATTACTTGCTCTGGCTGGAGGGGGTCCAGATCCTCTAGTTCATTTATTAAATGCAAATCTTATTAAGTATTTTATCCTAAAATGGCTAATGCAGAAAGGGCAGTCCTCGACTAAGATGGACAACATGCCTAAAAAATAAATACTAGGCAAGTAATGAAACCTGAATTAAATCAGCCTACTGGAAACCAAATTGATTACTTATTGAAATATGTTAACATGGTGTAATGGGTAACTGCCAGAGTCAGATATACAATAATATTACATGAATCATTGTCAGGTAATCACAAAGGTTTATAAGACCAGGAAGAAAGTTTAAAACCTTTTCTACCCAAATCTAGATGGTTATAAAAAATATATAGGTGGTGATCTGCATATTATACGGTCCAATTAAAATGACCCTTTGGCTTTTTCCAAGCCTCTTTGTTTTTCCTTCTTTTTCTTCCAAAGTCATTTGTCTGTTGACACATAGAAAAATGGCAGGGCTTTTTGTGTGTGTGTGTGTGTGTGTAAAACCTTCCCAGAAACTCTCAAGAATGCCAAATGCACTGGGCCTCTGCTCACTTTGTTTTAAGATGTTGCTTTTCCAAATTCTTTTCTATTTTAAAATGAATAATATATAAATTCCATTCTTCTTGTATGTAGCAGTCCTGTGTGGATACAGTAAACATGTAGCCCTTGCATATGCCACTGCTGTAGCCCAAGAGAACAGCTTCTGTCTAGATGGAAAATGCCTCTTCAGAGCTTTGAAGAGCTTTAATCTAGAAACCATAATGAAAATAACCCCATTAAATTGTTTGATTGCCTCAAAGTATGAATTTCTAAAGTATATCCATTACTACCTAGGTTTTTTAAAGATTGTTTCAGAGTCCAGTTCTATCAATAAAATTTTGAAAACCAAAGTGTAGCACCTCATGCATTTCAATTACAGAACATTTCACAATTGCAATTCTCTAAGTCACTTGCAATTTTAAAAGATAAAAATAATTAAAGCATTTAAATACTTTTTTCAGCACTTAAATGGTCATAGAGAAGAGCTGTCAGAAAAGTAATCCAAATTCTAATAAATATACTACCTTGAGCCCTGTAAGCCTCAGTTTCCCCTTGTCTATATTTGAAACATATCCTTATAACCTCCTAGATTGACAAGGTATTTGGGTATTTTGACTACATGATCAAAGAGAATTCAACAAAAAGAGAAAAAAACTAGTGTCTCACGCTGGGAAGAACGTGTTTTCATTAGCACATCATGGGGTGCCCCTTTGAACGTGTGTTAAATTGTGTTAACGGTTTGGTTAAGAGGTGATAGGCTGACTGTTTAAACTTGTCTCATTAATAGACTAGTGTGATTCCGAGTTGGATTTTGCAAGCCTGTTACAGTATTTCCTTTTTCCTCTTTCTGGAACACATATGCATGTGCGTCTCTTCTGCTGACTGTTATCAGGGCTCCGTTACCGAGTGATTCCTAGCCCTAGGACTCCCCTTTTGTTTCAGTCAGAGGAACTAAAAATGGTTCATTTTCTCAAACTGGGGCTGTATCCTTATATTTCAGAAGCCCTTTGTCTTCTCTTGAAGGAGAAATGAACCACCATGCTTTCCAGAGATGCAGACACCATGGATGCATATTGCTTTATGTGATGAGAAATGGGGCTAGGCCCGAGAGACTGGACACACACACACCCTAAGGGTTATCCACACAACCAATAATTAACTTCTTGGAGGCTGATTACTTTCTGTTGCTTAGATGCAAAGCAAACAGAAGTGCCTTACACAGGATAAAGGCCAAGGCGCTGAATGCACGTAAACCCCTTTTCAAAGATTTATTACATGTCACAATGTGGCTGCAACTTATTCTCATATGTCCCTCTTGGCACTTACCAACAGTGATGAAAATGGAGAGTCTTTACTCAGGGAACCCACGACTGCATTACTATTAAATGATTTGCAGATTGGTTGCACAGAGAGAACCTAGGATGGCATTCTTCCTCCAAGTTTCATCACCCTCTCTCACCACTCAATAAAAGTTCCACAATGCCATTGAGAAGGACAGAGGATGACGGGACTATCTGCCTTGTGAGTGGTTCCCACAGTTAACTACTGAAGAAGCAGAAGAAGGGTGAACAACAACACAGAAGAGTGGCGAACAGAAGGAGGGAGCGAAGGACGGAGGGACGAATGAGACCAATTGTTTATTAACAAAGCTAACTGTGATTCTGGGAAGTGTGGGCAGTAGTGTGTACAGTTTCATCACGAAGCACAGAGCCCCCATTTGGTATTATAGTTTATCCTGTAGGTTGCTGTTCTATTTTGATAAATATTTCCCTTATGGAGCAGTTATGTCACGGATAGACTGACAGCCACGGATCTCTCCATTCAGCTGTGTCCCCTTCACCACCCAGTCTTTCCCTTCAGAATGTGTGTAACCACACACTTAGCATAGCAACCCAGCTTACCGAGGCTCAGCACTGACTGCATGTCTGTCAGTCTGACCAAGTCACTAGGTTTGAAATTACCAGTGTTTCCTGGGGTATTCTTGTCCCTGTTAGCTTGACTTTCCCCCATCCTGCTTGCGTATGAGACCCAATTTAGAGTGAGTTTTTTCTTTTCAAGCACATGGAAATAATGTTTTCTAATTTGCTCTTTCATCTAATATCTTCCACCTACCTCTTCTACCAGGAGATTAATTTATTTCTTTGGCAGAATCAGGATATCTTGTCATCCCCAGCACCCCTTGAATCCTGCCCCAGTCCACAATTGCTGTACTAATTAACGAAGAAGTGAGTCAACAGACACAGGTTTAAGGATATCAATTTGATTTGATTTTGATTTTGATTTTTCTATAACATGGACTTAAAGTTTTCAAAGTACATTTATAGAAAAACACAATTCCTAGACAGGTTTCCTGAATCCTTCAATTACATTGATGCCTCAAATCTCCACTAATATGAGAATTCAAGAGTCATTACTGTTTTACCCCAACATGACATTTTTTGAGAAGTCTTTATCTTGTTTATGCTTAGCTGATGACCAAATTAATCCTAGCTAACTCATTATACTTTAATAATTCTTCAAATTATTTTAAAAATTCTTCCTCATTAAGCTGCGATCTTCAGTTCACTCATATATACACATGGTCTGTTCTTCATTAATTACAATTACACACACACACACACACACACACGAATTGTGGTGATATTTTAATTGTGCTGAAATGTGATTTTATTTGTATATTAATAAATAAAGTTTGCCTGGAGATCAGAGGTCACATAGCCATAAACAGGAGTCAGGTAGTGGTAGCACATGCCCTTAATCCAATCACATGGCAGGCAGTCTTTGTGTAGTCAAGGACACAGCCAAGCATGGTGACATGAGCCTTTAATCCCAGTACCAACCATAGAGACCTAGAGGTCTGTACAGATGGGCAGTGACGAGGAAGACATGTGACTGGGCTTAGAACCAATGAGAATGCAGAACAGGAAGGCAATAAAAACACAAGTTAGATGGGAAGAAACTCGGGGGAAGTGACGGCGGCGGGGTGGTAAAATAAGGTAGTCGTGGCTCTCTGATCTCTTTGGCTATTACCTCTGTATTTGGCTCTGTGTTTCTTATTTAATAAGACTGTTTAGAAATTCATCGACAATGAATGAAGTGGATAGGAATGTGTTATTTTGGAGCACAGCATAGACTGACTAAATAAAATAGCTACACTAACAATTCTCAATATTTTTCAGAATTATCTTTATCCACTGTCCTTTAAATACTACTATTCCTAAATTCTGTTGTTTGTAGTTTCTCCTCTTTGATGTTCTGTAGTGTGAATTCTAATTGATGTTAATAATAAAAACCCGGAGTCAGATATTGGAGTAAATGCTGAAAGATCAGGGAAGTAAAGCACCCACAGTCACCTCTTACCTCTCCAACTCATTCAGCTGAGAAAAGGATGAGCTCCTCTCTCTTCCTTCCTTATATTCCTCTCTCCACCCAGTCAGGTCACTTCCTGTCTCTACCTCCCTAATGCTGGGATTAAAGGTGTGTGCCTCCCAAGTACTGGGATTAAAGGCATGAAATCCCAAGTGTTGGAATCAAAGGCATGAGATTCCAAGTGCTGGGATCAAAGGTGTGTGTTACCACTGCCAGCCTCTGTGGTTAACTAGTGGCTAGCTCCACACTCTGATCTCCAAGCAAGCTTTATTTGTTAGAGCACAAACAAAATATCACTGCAATGTTCATGTAATTTTTCTTGAAAATATGAACAACTCATATAGCTTCCTTGAAGTATTGCTATATGCAGACAACTGCCAACTATACTTACTTGGATACTCTAGCTGTCTCTCATACACAGCAAATAAATTTACTCAACAATAATTTATCTATATATTCCAAGTTTAAGACATTATATAGTACCTGATTTGAAATTAAATTCTCAAAAAAGCAGTTAGAAAAACTGAAATAATATATTAGAAAATTGTTTGTACAACAATCAAGGCACACTTGTAATCCACAAAGGAGGGAAGACCCATGGATGAACACCATAATCACCCTCAGGACTTTGGACATTTCCTAGTTTGAGTTCAAGTCAGGAGGGTATCCAGTATGCCTTACTGAGAACAGTCTCTAAGAAAGAGTGCAGAATATTGAAGAAAATCAAGTCTACACTAAGTTTAGAGTCTTTACTAGGAAAGCTGACCCTGACTCACAGGCTTGATAAGATTCCTGTACATACCCCAACTTTGTATTCCCCAACTGATTGGAATATTTTGAGAGGTTGTGGGATTTTTCAGGGGCTAGAACCTTACTAGAGGAAGCAGATTGTTGGGCATGGACTACATGGGTTACAGCCAATCTCATTCTAGCTGGAGTCCTCTCTCTGCTTCCTGGTCTACCCACATGTGAGCACCTACACACCTGCTGCCATGGAGCCTATTCTTTGGATCCAGAGGTGACCCATGCCCCACACAGTTTTTAAAAACTGTTCTTCTTGTACATGGGAAAACACTAAATAGTGTTCTTTTCCATAAAGCAACAAGGTCAACTTCAGAAAATCAACTTCAGCTCCCTAAATTCCTTTCCTGGGTATCAGATCAAAATATTGGGTTAAACCATATCAAAATTAATTCAAGGATATACCAGGTCAGAGCACTGAGAAAAGTGAGTGTGTCTGAAAAAGAATTTCACCACTTAGCCAGCAGGGATGGGGAAAAGACTGGGAAATATCTCAGCTACTGAATTTTGAGGGCTGTCTATGAAAAAGGAAGAATGCAAAACTATACACAGGTGGGTTTATTGATAAGAGATATTCTTTCCAGGATTAGATTCAACACCTAGCAAAGACCCAAATGATGGGGCAGTATTACAACTACGATGGTCTCTGTAGAGGGAAATTGAAATGCATGAGTTAATATGACTGAGTGGAACAAAGAAATCAACAGGCTTAATGGGGTTATCCAGGTGGGATAGATATATTATGTGAGGCTAGAAAATCTGGGGTTTATGTATAGGGGAAGGCCCAGAGGACCCATACCATTTAATAAGGTCATCAGAAATATCCTGGAGCCTAGTGGATGTCTGGTTATGGCTGTGCTCTCCAGGTCATAGGTGGTGATAGAAGAGGAAATTCCAGAGTTTGATCTGACACTTGAATTGTCATTTGTCATTTGAATTGAAAAACCAAGTAAATAAGACCTTGGAAGCAATGAAGACTAAGACAACACAACCACAGGAAGACTGGGGGGGTCTTGATTATCAGTATAATACCTGTTGTTATGGTTGGATGTGAAATGTCCCCCATGGGCTCAAGTGTTTAAACACTTGGTCCTCGCATAATGGTATTGTTTTCAGACTTATGAGACTTTAGAAAGTAGAGACAATCATAGAGGAAGTGGATTTCTGGGACTGGTAAGTGATTAGTTTTTGGACAGATGTAGCATGAATCTTAAAGGGTCTTGTTAATAAAAACAAACCTGGAGCCTGGCATTGGGGTCAACACTGGAAGATCAGAGAAGCAGAACAAGTCACAGCCATCTCACCTTGCCAATTCCTCAGCTGATCCTGTTTCCTCAGACTGGAAGCCTCTGAGTCCTCATCCAGAATGAATCTCAGCTGAACCACTGCTCAAAAGCCTAAAAGCTTAACCAGCAAAAGCTTAACCAACTAGTTCCTGGTCCTCACGCCTTTTATACCTTTCTGCTTCCTGCCATCACTTCCTGGGACTAAAGGCTCTTGTTACCACACCTGGTTGTTTCCAGTGTGGCCTTGAACTCACAGAGATCCAGAGGGATTACTACCTCTGGAATGCTAGGATTAAAGGTGTGAGTGCCACCATTTTCTGGCCTCTGTATCTAGTGGCTGTTCTGTTCTCTGACCCCAGATAAGTTTATTAGGGTACACAATATATCAACCACAGACAGGGTCTTTTTTGTTGTTGTTTCCTGGTCCACCAATATACAAAAAACTCCCACTGGCTTCAAGCCAATCCTACTACCACACCTTTCCTAACACAATGACTATGTCCCTCCAAACTGTGAACCAAAATAAATCCTTCCTCCTTTAAGTTGCTTTGCTACAACAGTGAGAACAGTAACTAGTGCTATTGATAAGGTTGGAGTAGATAGTACAGTGGTGTGACTCAGAAAGCTCTGGAGATTTTTAAATGAATTCAGCATCTCTAGAGGCAAACAGAAGCAGGCAATCAATAAGGCAACTGAGAATGCCCAGTTCTATTTAAAAAATCATGAACATTTATTCAATTCCTGGACCAGAGGAAAGTTTTAAATCCAAAACACATTAGCTAAAGGAGAAAAGACTCTGTGATGCCTTAAATAGTATAATAATAGTTTCCTTTAATACTCCTAAACTGGAAATATCTATTTGAACAATTATTCATCAACCAAAGGGGAAGCCATGTGTGTGTGTGTGTGTATTTTGGAAACAAGCTCTAAATTGACTTCAATTCTTTGAGATCCAAGGTACTGGAGTTGCCTTGAGATGAGAATACATAATGGACTCTAGAGTGTTACAAATGATTTCATCAGATGGCACAAGGTGTAAAGAAAGTGATACAGAAGATAAGAGGAAAATGGCTTGAGGTAAAGCCGGAGGGTGGGTATATAAGTATGTACAAAATCTTTGCAACTCAAGTTAATTCTCACAGAAGGCACTAGCTATAAAGGGGTACTGAAGGCAAGTACAAAGAATAATACTTTTTTCTACAAAAATCAAGTACACAAAATAATTCATCAGTCCCTGAAACCTTGGAAAGATATGCTGGATGCAATTCTGAAGTACTGGCTCAGAAATGTGGTTGTGTGAGTTTAGGGCACCATTATTGCAAATTCAGTATCCACTCTGTGTTAGAGTCATTCTGACACAGGGACTCAGACCCAACAATCCCTTGTGAGGACTCTGAGTTCTAGAGTGTCAGAACTAAAGTCATGGGATTCAACCAAGGTCCCCATTGACCTACATCCCTAATTTCCATTTGGGTACTTCAGAGTGTTTGAGTCTGAGGAAAACATTCAAAACCAAGAGTTGTGATTTTGTCAGTGGAGACTGATCCCTGTCAGAAGGATGAGTTAGGATTAGCCTTGCACAAGAAGGTGAATGAGGAGTATTCAGGGATGTCTGCTTGAGTGTCTCTTGGTGATCCTTTTTGAGAGGGTGCGTGTGCTCCATTCTCCATTGAGAATGGCATTGCTAGAAAAAAACCCACATATACCTATGAATCATTCTACCAGTCTCTGGAGCAAGAGCAATTACACTGACAGTGAAGAAAAATTTAGATCAGAAAGTTTAGATCAGTCGGGGCCCCAGGATCCACTGGCATAGTAGTTGTAATTTATCCAACTAACTTACTTCTTATCCACCAGGGGAAAGAAGCCTATTGAAACCATAAAGAAACCTCTCCTTATGTGTGAATACAAACATGGATCTTCACGATAACAGATGAGTGTTACAGAAGCTATGGCTTACTGTTCTGTGATCTCTCTTCAAGGAAAAATGGCCGTTTAGTTGTATTGAGTAGACTTGGCTGACATCTTCCACTTACAGGGCAGAAAATGTATACTTCAAGCTGTGCTTTTCCCAGACAAGCACTAAATCAATAACCAACAGAAGGTTTATGCCCTGGCCATTTCTAACTAATGGGAGACTCTTTAAATGGGCAACACTTACTTTAAGGCTCCCCTAAGAGTTATCTCAGGCTTTTATCCACACTCAAGCCTTCTTCCTTCCCTTGTTTTGTTATGTTTTATAAGACAGCATCTCTCTGTGTAACCCTGGCTGGCCTGAATAGACCAGGCTAGCCTTGAACTCACAAAAATTATGCTCGCCTCTGCCTCCTGAGTGGTGGGATTAAGGATATAAGTCACCACACCCAAATTTCCCCTTTTCTGTTGGCAGGGTCATCAGTCTTGTAACATTGCACTTGTTCCTAATTCCTTTACAATTTTTATAGGTTTTTCCCCATCCTTCAATAAACCACATATATTCTTCAACCCTTTCCTAGTTTTGGCACACAGTGGAAGCCAGAAACATCTTTAAAGTAACAAGAAGACACTACTAATCTAGAGTTCTATATACAATGAAATTATCCTTCAGAATTGAAAATGAAAGGAAGACATTCTTAAGGAGGAAAAAGCTATGAGAATATGTCACCAGCAGCCTCATACTACAAAAGCCAAAAAAAGGTTTTTTTGTTTTTTTTGTTTTTTTTTTTTCCGAGACAGGGTTTCTCTGTGTAGCTTTGTGCCTTTCCTAGAGCTCACTTGGTAGCCCAGGCTAGCCTCGAACTCACAGAGATCCGCCTGCCTCTGCCTCCTGAGTGCTGGGATTAAAGGCATGCGCCACCAACGCCTGGCCAAAAAAAAGGTTTTTTTAAGGCTTATGGAAATCATTCAATATTAAAAAATATATGTAGAGAAAGGTCCACTACAGAACAGGAAAATATAAGGATAGATATGATTGACTTACTACTTACAGCAATAATGATGACATATTATGTTTTTGTTTCTGTTAGAAATACATTCAATACAAAAATAGTGAATGAACAAAAGAACAGAGGAGCGGATAAGGTGGACAATAAATGATAGAAGTGACTTCTATTATGTAGGGTGGTGTAGTAAGTCAAGGAAATACCGTTTAGAATAAGCACATAACAATGACATTAAAATATAATATTAAAAGTAATGAGACTCAAGAGTTTTCTCAGTGTTAAATATACTAGCTGTGTTCACAGAGGACCCAAATTGGATACCAGAATCAACATAGTGCCTCACAGCCATCTTTGACTCCAGCTCCAGGGGATCTAACACACTCTTCTGGCTTACATGGACACTTCATACATGTGTTGCACATACCTATACTCTATACTCAGGCACATACACATATACATAAAAATAAATAAATATGTACTCTTAAAGTATGACCAAAAGAAAAAGTTCATTGAAGAGCAATTTAAAAAAAAACTTAATTTAACAAAAAAAAGGAATGATGAGCAGATGGAACAATGGAAATCAAAAAGCAAAATGGCAGACTTAAGCCTAACCATGTCATGGCTATATTACATGTAAACTGACAAAATATTCCTAGTGAAATGCAGAGATTGCACCCAGTTTACAAAGATCAAATTGTTTAATAATAATATTTGACAAAATTATAGTGAAGTCAGGAACTATTGCAAGATACATTTCATTTTTACAAAAAGGATCATTTAATAAGAAATAAATGTATACCTCTGCTAATATAATTTGACAATATCAAGCATGATCAAACTAAATTTATCAATGATTAACCAAATTAAAATAGCACAAAAGTATATTTATAATTACAATTGGACATTTTAACACCTTTCTCAGTAACTGAGTATAAGTATGACACACCAGATTTACATCATTGCTAAAGTACCACAAGACCATGTTATTTCCAAAACTGACAGAATAAGTGGACAAAACTCAACATAAGAAATCCATAGTAATCAACACAGTGATGAAGGAAGAGAATTTACTATACAAGCAAAGCAACCAAGATGGCCTAGCACTGGGAGGAAATGAGCAGTGTGAACATACTTTCCCTCTGTAATCTGGAATGACTCTTCTTGTGTATAGTCAATGGATTTTAAAGCATGTCCACACAGAAGTCTGCGAGTTTATAATAGATTTGTCTGTAATTATGAAAAACCGAGACACAGTTCAGTAGGTAAATGGGTAAGCACAGCAACACAAGGTAGTATGGTATTGTTCATCACGAAGGGGAAATAAGCTAACAAGCTATGACAAGACATTGAGGAAGTGAGAATATTCATTATGAAGTTAAAGAAGTCAGTCTGAAAAAGCAGAATAATGTTGACTTCTAACTTGGTAACATTCTGAAAAGGCAAAACAATAGATATAGACAGGAGTGATTACCCCACATATGATGAAGCCCAAATGGAAGGGGTGAGCCTCCTGAGACCCCCTCTCACTGAGGAGTTATTGGCAGTTGAAGGCTGCTAGAAATGGAAGAGTCACTTTCTTTATCAAGGTGGCCACTAATAGGTTTCCCACGCCCAGGGAATGGCTCCGTACCCGTACACATATGGTTAGCACTACTTGGATTAAGTGGGTAAATTAAATAAATAAAAAGGAAAAATGAAAATGATAGGGAGTTGTGATGGGAGTTGTGTAGGGAGTCAGATAGGGGTTGGAGGATGGATTGATCAAGATACACTGTATATATGTATGAAAAATTTAAGGAAAAATGACAAAAAGGGATATGTTCCAGCAACAACATCCAAATGATGAGAAGTTGGAACTGTTTAATGTCTTCCTCTGAGTGTTGATTTCATGCAGTACACAAATGTAGAAAATATTGGACTATCCACTTAAGTTTCATATTTGAATTGCTTTCATGTGCAAGCAATCAGGGATTAAGCAATTGTAGTTGCATAATTAACCACTATGTATTTGAATGTGTACTTGGTAAAATGAGTAGGAGTCCTGGACTACATTCCATTGGTGGAGTTGAGAAGATCACTATTTAAAACACAAGTCAGTGATTTTTAAAAAGGGAGGTGAGAGTGAGAGATGACTCTGGTTAGATATGTGTACAGCTCTTGCAGAAGACCTGACTTTGGCACTTAGGACCCATTCTGGCAGCTCACAATCATCTGTAACTACAGCTCTAGGGGACCCAATACCCTCTTCTAACTTCTGACAGCACCTCTGATATTTACACATAGAAACATACATGCATATAATAAATAAGTTAGTAAATAAAGTAAAACACAAGTTAGATTGTCTCAATCTAGATGAAATTTCATAATCATTGTCATGATACTATGAAAATATTTATGAAAAGAACAATTATATCTTTGGAGGTTTGAAAGAGAAGGTTTTCTTGAAGACTTAGTGTTGAGATTTGAAATATAGATAGATAGATGATAGATAGGCAGGCAGGTGGATAGATAGATGTGTGTGTGTGTGTGTGTGTGTGTGTGTGTGTGTGTGTGTGTGTGTGTGGAAGGGTGGCATGGAGTATGATGTATCAGAAACAATGAATAGCATAAAAGATGAAATTCAAATAAGTTAGGTTCCTGTTGTTGATGTAAGTAATAAAATGAGTCCTAACCAGGTTACAGAGGATTAAATAATTAGAACAAGTGAATCCCAGAATAAGATGAAGATTTGTGGTCATATCAAAATATCTCAGTGGAATCTCTAATCCCAGGAAGGTCACAGGTTCTCTTATGCCTTGTACTCCTCCACCTTAAAAAAAAATCTCCTCACTGGTAGCCTTACAGAATTTGGATCAGACACCATCCATGTTTTTGTACAAAAAGATGAAGAATCATCATTGTGTTCAAGGCTATGGTGATCCAAAAAGAAATGTTAGAGACTCATCCAACATAGACTCTTTAAACAATTCCCCAACTAAATACAATAGGATTTAGGGTCTGGGTGGAAATCTGAGACCAAAGAACTCTCCCGTATATGAGAATACAATCTTTGTCATTCTTTCTGAGAATATAACCTGTTGCCATATGGAAAGAGATACTCGGATACATTTTTCTAATTATTCTTTAACAATAAAAACTCAGGAGTCACATATTGGGGTAAGAAACTGAATGATCAGAGAAGCAGTGGAGAAGCGACCAGTGACCTCCTCTCTCTCTCTATCTCTCTGTCTCTCTGTCTGTCTGTCTGTCTCTCTCTGTCTCTCTGTCTCTCTCTGTCTCTCTGTCTCTCTGTCTCTCTGTCTGTCTGTCTCTCTTCCATCAACAAAGGCCAAGACACTGTCTAAGCCCCACCCTACTACTTTCTGTCTCTCTACCTGCCTTCAGTCCTTCAAAATCTCTATGATTAACTTTGGTCAGCTAGTAACTAACTCCACCCTCTGATTCAAAGCAAATTTTTATTGGCAGTCTTGGTAGCATCAGAATGCAATCAAAATATCACACAACAATACTTTCTGACATAGTTCTTAATAGAACAATATCACATTGATTATAAGTATAATGAATATCTCTCTCCAGGTGTGTATTTTTACTATTCACTGTATCATACTTCACATTCAATCAGTTCAACTCTGTAACCATCCATTGCTCCATGCAACCATAACCAAATGCAAGTAGTTTTCTATCTAGCATTTTTATGCACCATACTTTTTCCATACAATTTATATCACACTGAGAAGTTTGAGATTCCATACCTTTCATCTACAAAAATATCCTCTGCTGTCAGACTCTTTGAGCAGTGCATTTGACAAGCTTTCATGTCCCATCTTTCCCATTAAAAATCTGCACCATGAATAAATACTGCCCCCAGTCGTTAGTTGAAATAGTATCCCGCCACCTCTCACCCCTTTTGCTCACAAAGTAATCTGAGCCTAGCACATTAAGGGAGAGATCAAAGGGATGCTGCTATTTTATGTACACTAGGTGCAGCTAGCTCATTTGTAAGCCACCTGAGCTAAGGCATACAAACAGTGAGCTGTGGCCTCTCACCCACGAAATCGAGTTCATGGTGAAATGTGTGTGATGCACAGAGCAGATAAATAGGAAGAAATGTGGAATTCAACAGAAAGAAGAAAAAGTAGTCTCAACTAGACACAATATAAATATTTCGTAGACATTAAAATGTCATGGCATTTATAATGAATAATTAGGGCAGAATTTAGATTTCTTGGTATGTGCAACCATGGGAACCAACTATTTTATCTCTGTCCAACAAACGTGGGACAGACATATATGTCATAATGTATCCCCTCTTTAGATTAGCCCCTAATACCTCCCTAATGATCAACCTATGAACAGCACCCCTTTTTTCTATCTGAATTGCATTTGTCTCCCAAGTTTTGAATTTCATCAGCACAGAGTCTAGGTCCAACATCAGTTGTTCTTCTTCAGTGGAGAAAATTCTCTCTGTCTCTTTGTCTCTGTCTCTCTGTCTCTGTTTATCTGTCTCTATCTATATCTCTGTCAATCTCTGTCACTGTTTCTCTCTCTCTCTCTCTCTCTCACACACACACACACACACACACATACACACACACACACACACACATTGTCGATGTAATTTTATCCCAGTAACTGAAGGTCACATTTTCTAACACACAGAAGCTTTTAAATGCCATGGACTGTGACTCTATACTTAGTATAATTTTGCCTTCTAGGAGCAGACAAAAGTTTTTGGGGGAATGGGATATCAGAGAAGCAAGCTCAGGCACACAAATCATTCTTAACACAACATGAACTCTGAGAAGCCATCCTGAATCTCAAGAAAGACATCCAGAAATACTTGAAAATACACATTATCTAGGTTTTAGCATTTGTCACCTAATGATAAAATGTCTTTATAAAGATATTTGGGAGTCAGGCAGTGGTGGCACATGCATTTAATCCCTGGTCTAGAGAGTGATTTTCAGGACAGCCAAGGCTACACAGAGAAACCCTGTCTCAAAAAACTTTTTAAAAAAGATATTTTGGATATGTTAACCAGTCTTTTGTAATCCCAGGTTCCATCTTTTCTCAGTCTTGACATTTACTTTTCTTTGCCTAGTGGTCTTTGTGACTCCCCACCTTTGGGAATGTCTGCCAACAGGGCATGAAAGCCATCCTCAAAACTGCTTCAGTTATGGACAGCAATTCTGTCAAGGGACCTGACTGGGACCGATGATGAAGGACAATGGCTTTTCTTTAAGAATGACCAGGAGCTCTAGGGATATAGCTCAGCTGGCAGACTGCTTACCTGATACTCAGAAGACCCTTGGTTCAATTCCTAGTACCACATAAACCAGGTGCTGTGATGTACACA
Organism: Peromyscus nudipes; assembly: GCA_902168325.1. Lineage (NCBI taxonomy): Eukaryota > Metazoa > Chordata > Mammalia > Rodentia > Cricetidae > Peromyscus > Peromyscus nudipes. Next base: position 301 of record CABHPH010136529.1, on the reverse strand, counting down.
TTTAATCCCGGCACTTGGGAAGTTGAGGCAGGAAGAAGGTTCAATAATTAAAAACAACCAAACAAAAAAAAATTACCAGCATGAAAATGGGGCTTTGAAGTCTGAGGTATGCAGTGTATGCAGCATACAGAAAACCAGCTTATTCAGCATTTCTGGAGATCTATTGGGTTTACTCTGAGAGGAATTCCTACTCACCATCCAACCCTGGGCAGGTTAGGGCAAGGTGTCCCCTAGTTAGCCAAAAATGCAAGTTCCTCAGACTTAGAAAATTGAACAGAGCCAAATCTGCATCTTGCCACAC
>CABHPH010136528.1:22214-43228 GCA_902168325.1 Peromyscus nudipes | reverse complement strand
CATGATGGCAGTGCACGTGTCCACTGATGTTCATGATGGCAGTGCATGTGTCCACTGATGTTCATGATGGCAGTGCACGTGTCCACTGATGTTCATGATGGCAGTGCATGTGTCCACTGGTGGACATGATGGCAGGAGGTGTACAGAATGGGAGCAGGCAATTCATGAGTGAGGGAAGTGGAGTGGAATGTAGGGCTCCTCTGTGTCCTGATCACCTTTGCTCTTTCCATAAAGCTCTCTCCAAATAAAATCTACTGGATAAATGCAAAGATGGTCGGATCTTGGAGGACCCTGGGGTCAAGACCAAAAAAACTTTTGGAAAAAGAGTAATCTAAAGGTAAATAACAAAGAAAGAAAGAAAGAAAGAAAGAAAGAAAGAAAGAAAGAAAGAAAACAAACAAATCTGACCCATAGTCCCCAGGAATGTCAAGATCATCTGATGGGATACAGGAACAGAGAGAAAACTCCTGAGATAACATTTCCATCCACAGTGTTGTACGAATGGTAGTTCATCTAGTTACCTGTGATGGTAACATTAAAGAAAACGCAGCGAGAAAAGTAGGGGGACTCACTGTTCCTGCATTCTGCAAGTTAAAACTTAATTTAAAAAAAACAAACAAACACAGAAATGCTTCACATTCTGAAAGCTGAGGAGAAAACAAAAGGAAAATGCCAACCCCAAATAACACTGACTCCCTTTAGTGTTACATAAGCCAAGCAAGACAAATGACTCAGTGAGGAAAACAGAAAAGCCATGACCACTCCTTAAGCCAAGCTAAAACTGTATTTAGAGCATCCATATACAGTGGTCTTCTATTAGCATGGGTAACTAGAAGTTGACAGCATTTAGAAATCATGCCTGGCTTTTCACTCTCTGGATGCAGCACAAGATAAATTCCCAGGGCAATGGTCTATGATATTGAATCCAACAGTAATTAAGTTAACGTGTCCTGTCTTGTGTGTAAAGGTGTAATTCGGATGGTACAAATCTTTTATTGAACTCAAATTCAATAGTTGTGTTCAATTCCTCTATTTGTGGTACATATAGAGGTGGTAGAGAATTGTACAAGGTGATACATTATAATTATATTCCTATGAAGGCCGGGTGTTTTCACTCCACATAAGACTTTCATGGGGGCACCTTTCATGTCACAAAGGAAATTGTTAGGTGAGTAAACAGCTGTGCAGAATAAATGGTGCCAAGACACATGGCTTTTGCTGCCCAGAATTCTTTTGCTTGCACTAAATATGCCTTGAATTCCCTTGGGGATCTTCCTTCTCCCCTTTTTCAGCCACAGGACTCAGGACATAGGTGCCTCTAAGGCTAGGCACATGAGCCAGCTGGACATATATACAGTCAGCCCATTTCTACAGGCTCTGCATCTGTGGACTCAAACAAAACACTAAAAGAAAAATGTACTGCACCCAAGTACATATAGTCAACATGAGTTTGACTCAGTAAGGGTGTGTGTGTGTGTGTGTGTGTGTGTGTGTGTGTGTGTGTGTGTGTTATAGAAGAAGACATGGATTTAAGAGGGAGGACATAGAGGTGCCAGAGAAAGAGAGAGAAGGGCTGTGATGAAAATACACTCATATCTGAAATTCTTAAGAAAAAAATTTTAAATTAGGTACATGGGTGTTTGCCAATATAGCTGTTTACTGTACATGTGCAGTGCCTAAGGAGGCCAGAAGAGGGCATCAGATCCTCTGACACTGGAGTTACAGATGGTTATGAGCCATCATGGGGATGCTGGGAACCAAACCTGGGTGCTCCGCAGGAGCAGCAGGTGCTTTTAACTGCTGAGCCATCCCTCCAGTCCTACAAAAAAAAAAGAGAGACAGAGAAAAGAAAAAAGAAAAGAAAAGAAAGGGAGGAGAACCTCACTTTTCTCCAAAAAGTAAAACCCAAATTCCCACACAAAGTACAACACTGAATTTATGTGAATGGCGTACCACACAGCACCCCACTGTGACTGCCCACCATCCCACAGATCCTCTCCAGCACTCCTGTGTGCATGAGTGGCACCAGGTCTTGTGGTTCCTGGGGATTTAGGCCCCTTATTGTCCTGTCATACTTAACATGTGTGTTATTTTGTAAACAGCACAACATGGTGGTTTATACAGAGCGTTTATACTGATTGGAACTTTTAAACACTCTGTAGGTGATGTAGGTGTACAGGGACATATGTATATAGGCATTGTGCCACTTTATATAAGAAACGAGCGTGTCTGTGGATCTGGATACCAAGGGGTACTAAAGCCAAAAACCCCAGGATGCTGAGGGAAGCTGTGTTCTTCTTGCCAGAGCCTTCTGTTCAGCGTGAGCATAGAGCTCAGTTGTAAGACTCCTGTTAGAATTACCCAGGAAATGATGCTTCTGTCCCCATTGTGGATACTAAGACACTGGCCAGAGTCAAGATGGCTTCGCTGCCATTCCTAGAAGAGATGGCCAGTGAGGCCCTCGGGTGGAGGCATAGCTGAGATGAGCAGTTGGGAACACTTACAAACACCCTTTGTTTTCTTTTTTTCTTTTAAGCCTGCTTTAGTTTGGTTTCTAACACTTAAACAGTAGTAAACATTGCAAGTAAAGAGTTCTCACCCAAAAAAAACCTCTTTTATTTGAAGTCTCAAAACCCGTATTTGTCTGTAAATTTACCCACTCTGTTATGCCACCACAAAGAGACAATCTCAGCAATTCTGTTAGTTCTCTCCTTCCCACCCCCCTCACCTCAGACCTCCAAAGTATCCTCTCTTCTGAGACAAGATGGTATCCCAGCTGGCCCTTCCCCAGGCATCACATTCTGAGAACTGTTCCTCAGACTGAATGTCTCCCCGCTACAGCGTCACAAAACATGAGGGAAAACAACCTGAATGGTCTGGAGTTCAACTTGCTTATTCTAGCAGGAGTCGCAGCCAGGGTAGAGTGGTCGTGTGTTGGTACCAGCCGCTGTGGGATCTGGGGCCCCATGCTGTATGGGGAAGGGGATTTCTTCACCCCCATGGAGTTTGAATCAAGATCATCCTCCAGAAAAGGGAGATGTGCAGAGGAAGTCTGTCTGCCTTGAACGTATTAGACAAACTCACAGTGGTTCTGATTGGACCTTAGCAATGCACCCACTTCTGGTGTCTGTACACAAACTAAGAAGAATAGTAACAGAAGACAGCAGTGTTTCCTGTGTACGGGCTGCATGGCACTCCTCCAACATCTCCAGGCCTCACAGAAACTCTCTCTGCATGACACCTGGGTCTTCTTTGTTCAACACTGACACTGAAGTCCAGAGAGTTTAAAGAATGTGACTGGGCTCTCCCAGCTGGGAAAGGGCAGCACCATTCTTCCCCCAGGTCTGTCCAGCCATGATCCTGTCCCCTTCACTCCACACCCTGCTCTTGCTTGTCTTCAACTTCATAGAAAAGCAAAAGCAGGAGCCTGGTGCTCAGCTGGTTTGCTGCAGGACACTGGGGACACTGGGTCTGCTGCCACACAGAGAAGCCAGACACTACCATGCCTCTCATCCAAGGAAACACTGATCCCAAACACTTCATGTCTAAGCAGGTACTGCTTCACAGTGTGCACAATGGGACCTGTCACAGCACGGCTTGCAATGAAGGAAGCACCATGAATTCTATACCTGAGAAGGGCAATTTTGAGGATGGAGACCATGGAGGCCCCAAAATTGATATTTTGTTTCTATATATAAAACAGGATTGGGAGAAAGAAAATGCATAAATCAAAAAAATAGTCTCAATTAGAGCAAAACACACACACACACACACACACACACACACCAAAAAAAAAAAGACTTTCCAAGTCTTGCTGAGTGCAAGGTATGACCAACAGACCTCCCAGCTGAGATCGAACCCTCAGCTGCAATGTAATACACAGGTTCTATTGTTCACCCCCATTTTTCAGATGAGGAAAATGAAGTTTGGGCTAAGTACACAAAGGAACTAAATTGGGACCTATTTTAGAGATTTTGAGAGAGAGAGAGAGAGAGAGAGAGAGAGAGAGAGAGAGAAGGTGAGTAGGTATATGCATGCAGTGCCCTGCCCTTGGAGGCCAGAGACATCAGATCCCCCAAAGCTAGAGTTACAGGCAACTGTAAGACACCCAATGTGTGTGCCGGGAACCAAACTGGGGGCCTCTGGAAAAGCAGTCCATGCTCTGGGTTCTATTCTAGAAGGTAGAAAATTACCTGGAAAGCCTTCTTCTTTAAGAGTTTATAGCCAGGCGGTGGTGGCGCGCACGCCTTTAATCCCAGCACTCAGGAGGCAGAGCTAGGCGGATCTCTGTGAGTTCGAGGCCAGCCTGGTCTCCAAAGCGAGTTCCAGGAAAGGCACAAAGCTACACAGAGAAGCCCTGTCTCGAAAAACCAAAAAAAAAAAAAAAAGAGTTTATAATTACTGTGCGAACATCTAGCTATAAGCACATTCCAATGGTGATGTAGAAACATGTGTATGTGCCAGGTTCTTCAGAAAGTTCTGAGCTGTGGTAATGAACAGAACGGATGAGGTCAGAGACTTCTCATGGAGCTCGCGCCTCCTGCTGGATGTAAAAGATGGTGGAGATGCTGAGTGAAGAAAACAAGCAAGAGCAAAAAGAGGGAGAGGAGGAGAGCAATCCGGATGAAGAGTAAAACAGGCCCTTCTGGAGAGGCCTTGCTAAGAAAGTAGCATTTGAGCAATCTTCAAAGAAGGGAAAGGAGGTTCTGAAGAGGGGATGGAAGTGCGGATGCTTCAGGGAGAAGAAACACAAACCAAATGAAGGCACCTGGGAAGGATGCACTGTGTATTCCCAGAACAGCTGGAGTATCTGCATGGCAGAAAGGTAGAGAGTGACAGGGTGGGAGGTGTGGTCAGAACCAAGGCCAAGCCCCTGGAGACTTCACGGCAAGGCCTTTAGATTTGGGGAAGCCAGGAAACCTTCAGAGAACTGGAGCAGAAAGGTGCCACGGGATAAAATTTAGAAAGCTTTTTCTGGCTGCTGTAAGACAGTTGCAAGGCCAACCACTGGAAGTAGGGTCATACATGAGAGAGCATAAAGGCAACCTAAAAGTTGGTATTTGCTGTCTAAACATGAAACAAGATTAAGGGAAGGGAAACGCAGAAATCAAAAAAATTATACATATATAATTATACTTACATGTGTGCATACACACACACACACACACACACGTGCATATTGTGCATATGTTTGCATGTGTGTGAGTGTACATGTGTGTCTGGGTACTGGGTACTGGGCCTGAAGCTGACTTTGAGGTCTCAGCTTGACCCCAGGGATCCCTTGACTCAGCCTCTCAAGTGCTGGGATTACAGACATTTGCCATGGCTGCCAGGCTGTAAGTGGTGCTGGGGATCTGAACTCCTGTCCTCACACGGGCACTGCAAACTCTGTGTCCGCCGAGCCGCCTCCCAAGCCCAGATTCCAGATATATTTTTAAGAGAATCTTGACAGAATTTCCTTATGGTTTAGATACTGAAAATAGGGAGAGAGAAGGATGTCAAGGATGTCGCCAAAAAAGATTTAGTGTCATGAATCAAAAAGAAACAAAGAATATGTTAAAAAAGGAACTGTTTCTGTAAAATATTTGAATACATTAAACCATTAAATTTTAGTGCCATAAATAATTGTGGATATACTCAACAAAGTGGTATGGCCAGTATAAAAAGTAGTATAGAGAGTCTTTAAAAATTAAAGATACAGTTAGCATATGATCCAGCATGCTGGGTGATCTTTGTCAGCCTGGCACAACTTGGAGTCACCTAAGAAGGAGGAACCTCGATTGAGGAACTAGTCACATAAGACTGGCCTATGGCCATGTCTCTTGATTAGTGATTGATGTTGGAGGGCCTAGCCCATTGCGGGCAGCACCATCCCTAGGCAGATGAGTCTGAGTTGTGGAAGAAAGCTAGCTGAGTGTGAGCCAGGAAGCAAGCCATAGACAGTGTCCTTCCCTAATTTCTGCCCTGCCTTGAGTTCCTGCCTTGGCTTCTCTCAATGATGAACTGTAAGCTGAAAAACTGAATAAACCCTTTCCTCTCCAATTTGCTTGTGGTCATTGTGTTCACCGCAGCAACAGGAAGTAAAGGAGAGCAATGTATGGCAAGTTATTACTCAACCCCAAAGTGGAAGGAAATTCTCACAGATGCTAAAATGAGCCCTGAGGACATGTAGGGTGAAATGAGCCCCAGCCAAAATGAAAACCATTGTGTGGGTTGTCAAGTTTGTAGAGACAGAAGAACAGAGGGGTGAGGAAGGAAGGGATGCAGAGGTGTTTAATGGTACATGCTCCAGTTTTGCAAAATGAAAGGTTTCTAGAGATGGGTGGTTGTAGATGTAACCAACCATCTTATAAATAAGAAACACAGAACCAATGCAAAGAAGAAAGCCAAGAGGTCAGAGCTAAGAGCTAAAACCTTACCCTTCCTCCTGCAGTGATCCTACCTCTCCGAAGTAGCCTCTACTTCCTGTGTTAAAGTCTTTATATAGTCTCTGTTCTGCCTTCTCATTGGTTGTAAACCCAAGACTGCTTCATCACGGCCTGTTTGTATAGACCTCCAGGTGTTCTATGGTTGGTATTGAGATTAAAGGCGTGTGTATCCAATGCAGGCTATATCCCTGAACACACAGAGACTTACCTAGCTCTGTCTACCAAGTGCTGTGATCACAAGCGTACACCACCACTGCCCTGCTTTCCTATGGCTTGCTAATAGCTCTGACCCCCAGGCAACTTTATTTATTAACATACAATTAACATTTTGGTACAAAAGAAAAATATCACCATAGGTGGTGGTCATGGTTGTACAATGATGTGAATGTGCCTAATCCCACTGAACTGTACCATGAAAATAGTCAGGATGATAAATGTTATATGTATTTTACCACATGGAGAAAATTATTAAGTCATCAGCACCCATCTCACCCCTACCTCCAAAAAGAAAAAGTCTCCTGAGGCAGGGCCACTGCTTGTGACCGAGGAGTGACTCCACCCATATGGATTGTAAATAGCAGTATGTTTGGGTGGCTAGATTAAGATGACACTTGAAATTTGATTTCTCCCTGACTGTTTAGGTGTCTCAAAGAGACACTGTGATGGAGAGCACTAATATATGGTGTGTTGTTCAAGTATCTATTAGAAGAACAAATGATGGATTCTTTTCCACTTTAATAAAGCAGAGCTCATGAAACACACATCTCAGGCTGTGAAACATCCTTCCCATCGCTGGCTCCCTGGGGAGGCTGTAGAATAGATAGACATTAATATCTGAAGATTAAATAACATAACAGATTTGATATGTTCGACCTAGTTTTTGAAAAAAAGAAAAGAGTATTTTTATTCATTGTTTTATAATAAACAGCTTAAGGTCAACGATAATCCCACTGTAACAAGGATGGTGGCACCAGGGACGCTAAGTGGGTGGGTGTTCACTTATTACAAGGACCGGATGGAAGCTGGGCCCTCCGGAGGGGTGCACACAGCAGGGAGGCTGGTAGAACTAGGCGAGGAACAGAGTGTCTGTGACTCCATCCTCAGACCTCAGGGAGGCAACGGGCTCCACTCCCACCACTCAGCTGGAAAAGACAACTCATAAAGGAAGGCCGAGGGCTCCATCCATACAGCCTGCTTCTTAGGGGCCTAAAAGGGGATGGGGGCAGGGGGAGGGCTGATACAATGGCTCCACAGTTAAGAGCATTGGCTGCACTTCCAGAACACCTAGATTCAATTCTTAGCACCCACAGGACAGCTCACAGCTTTCCATAACTCCAATTCCGGGGGATCTGATGACCATTCCTGCCTTCTGTAGGCACCAAGCATACATGTGGTGTATATTCATACATGCAGGTAAAAACACTCATACACTAAAGTAAAAATAAATAAATAAATATTTAAAAGGGGTGGGGTAACAAAAGTGAGAATTAGTTCTGAACTCAAATACATAAAGTCTGTGCAGCCTCTTAGGGGGAAATTGTCCATGAAACTGACTGACCTAAAGTTGTGTAGCTAACGCTTATCAAAAAGTTGGTTCCCTTGACTACCTGTGCAGCTTTGAACAAAGGAAAGGAACTTCAGCCAGGCGGTGGTGGCTTTAATTCCAGCAGTAGCAAGCAGATCTCTATGAGTTTGAGGCTAGCTGGTCTACAGAGTGAGTCCAGGACAGCCAGGACTACACAGAGAAACCCTATTTCAAAACCCCAATGTTGTCATCAAAGGGAGTAAGGCTTGGAGGGTGGAGCCCTGGCTCCGTGGTTAAGAGTGGTTGCTGCTCTTGCAGAGGATGAGAGTTCAGTTCCCAGTACCCATTTATTTCAGTCAGCTCACAACCACTTGTAACTCCAGCCCCAGGGCCAGCCAATGCCTCTTGTCTCTGCAGATACCTGCACTCACATATACATATCCACACAATCACACACACACACACACACACACACACACACACTTGATTCAAAATGAAAAATAAATTTTCTTGAAAAAGGAGTAAGTTTCTCCTCAGACACAAGGCCACAAGAAGCCTTGGACTCCCTCCCGCCCCGTGCTCTTGTGTATAAATGGGGAACAGTGGCTACTTCAATCTGTATAGAAAAATAATCCATGTTCATCTGTGCAATGGTGGATTGGTGAGTGCAGCACACTGTGGTCCCCCAACAGAGATATGTCAACTGCTTCTCTTCTGTCTACTGGATAGAACCTTAAGTGACTGGCAGGCAAATCTAATTTATATGCCACATATATTCATCCCAGCCCTTCCTCACCAGTTTTCTTTCAAGCTGCGTCTGGCTCGCCACCCCAGCCTCTCAACCCCCTGCTTTAGTCCCTGTCTTCACAGTGTGCTTCACTGATTTTCTTATTTGCCCCCAGCCTCACTCACTATGTCTGCTCAGGTCTTCAAACCAGATTGTAGATGTAACAGTCTTATTAAATAAGACACACAGAGCCAAATGCAGAGCTAAAAGCCCAAGAGGTCAGAGCAGTAGCTAAGAGTTGATACTAAAAACCACGTTCTTACCCTTCGCTGCCACTGCCGTCCTTTCCCTGAGAAAGAGACCTACTTCCTGTGTGTCTGTCTTTTTATTGACTTTCTGTTCTGCCTTCTCATTGGTTGTAAACCCAACCACATGACCTCCTCGTCACTGCCTGTCTATACAGACCTCCAGGTCTCTATGGTTGGTATTGAGATTGAAGGCATGTGTCTCCATGCTGGCTGTATCCTTGAACACACAGAGATCTGCCTGTCATGTGATCGGTATTAAAGGTGTGCGCCACCACCGCCTGGCTTCTGCTATGGCTTGCTATTAGCTCTGGCCCCCAGGCAACTTTATTTATTAACATACAAATAAAATCACATTTCAGTACAAATAAATTATCACCATACCGGATGTTATATACCACAGTCCTCTGAACTTGTTAACTGACTGGTCTTGAAATTCAAGACCTTATACAAGACCTTCTTCAGAAAAAAAAAAAAAGGGTGGAGGGAGAGACTTTGTTATACCCTTTTCCATGTGGAATGGCTTGAACATAATTCTGTCAGTGGGCAGGGTTGGAGCAAGAGAACTCTCAAGACCTTTTTTACTTTGCAGAATTGTCTGACCTCTCCCTGTGTCTGTTTGCCACTGGGAAAATCTATCATTTGCAAGAAGCAGCAATGAGACAATGGGTAGCATGTTCCACTCCACGGCAAAGCCAGAAGCCTATGCAAAATTGCACAATCTGTTCACGCAGTGGAGACTTGACTCTTGGAAAGGAAGGAGAGAGCTTTTTGTACTCAAGAGCTCAGACAAAAATATGTAAAGAAAAATAACAACGCTGGCAGTAAGTATTGGCAGTTTCTCTGATGACAAAATTCAATTTAAAGGGGGGAAAAGCTAGACAGTTCTTCAAAATAGAGCTAGGCTTCAGGAAATTAGAACTGCTGTTCAAGTGGGCACATTACAATTTCAGAAGAAATTGTCTCAGCTATTTCTCCGCTGTGGACTTTGGAAGATAATGACAAACTTAATGTTTCTGATTATGTTGCTGGGCAAATCAGGGACCACAGAATAATTGGAAAAGCAAGGACTAAACACAGTGAGAAAGAAAGAAACTCAGCCCAGGAGACAGGTCACCAACTCTAAGGCTGGGTCACCCTCACACCAACCCCACATTACATGTCTACTTAGGATCCTCTCAGTCACATTCAACCCAACCCCACAGAAGGGCCTGGGTTCATCCTTAGCAAGGATCATTCCATTTTCAATAAGGTGATGTCAAAGGAGGGAAGCTCCCTGCTGTGAGACAGATGTTGTGATGGGGTAAGGCAGCAGGGAGGCCCCTTCTCTGAGAGCCAAGGGTCACTATGCCTTCCACACCAAAATCATTTCAAATCAAGAAAAAGGATGTTCAGCAAAAGGGTTTGTGTTTTGTCTCCTAGCAGGGAGACCCCATTAGTGTAGGTCCAGAACACCAGCATAGAGAAATCAGGTCTTGTGAGCTTAAAATAACTAGAGGAAAGCCCAAAACCTACTCTATCTCATTTGACACAAGAGGAAACTGAGGCTCTAAGACAGCAAATTTCTGTCTCAAGGTGACTCACCCAAGCGCAGGCAGAAGCTCTACCTTCCTAGCAGGATGACCAATGCCTGGTTTTCCCAGAATAGTCCCTGTCTACCACACAAGGTTCTTCTCTGATTTCCTATAATCCCAGTGCTTTCTAAGCAGATCAGAGAGATTGCCTCAAGTTCAAGGCCAACATAATCTATGTAGCAAGTTCTACCCAGACCAGCCAGGGGTACCTAAAAAGACCTTGTCTTTAAAAAAATAAATAATAATAATTATATAATGAAGAAGAAAAAGCAAGAAAATTAAAATAAATTTTTCAAATGAGATGTAGAGATAGCTCAGTGAGTACCCTGCATGGGTGGATATGTTGGATAGTTTTATATCAACTTGACACAAGCTAAAGTCATTTGAGAGGAGGGCCTCTCAATTAAGAAAATACATTGATAAGAATGGGCTGTAGGTAAGCCTGTAATGCATTTTCTTAATTACTGATTGATGGGGGAGGGCCCTGCCCATGGTGGGTGGTGCCATCCCTGGGCTGGTAGTCCTGGGTTCTATAAGAAAGCAGGCTGAGCAAGTCATGATGAGAAAGCCAGTGAGCAGCTCCCTTCAGTGGCCTCTGCATCAGCTCCTGCCTCCAGGTTCCTGTTCTGGCTTTCTTCAGTGGTGGACTACAGTGCAAAAGGGTAAGCCAAATGAACCCTTTACTCCTCAACTTGCTTTTTGGTCATAGGATTTCATTGCAGCAATAGAAACCTAAGAAAGAAACTAACTCATACAGTGAGCAATGCTACTCCCAGAAGACATTGCTTATTATACGAAAACTTCAGTGCCAGACACGGGATACCTCCCTGTGAATCACTGGTCAGGAAGGCTCCAGAGGTTCCCTCAACAATATGGACTACTGCTATTGCTCTTGGTTGCCCACCGTAAGGAGATGATAAGACCATATTCCTCAAGATGCCACAGACTCTGGTTGTGGGACATAGAGAAATCAATCCTGATCCAACTTAGAAACTCTCCTTCTGGCTAGCTTTCATGGTGACAGATGGTGCTATACCTCCTGGGCAAGAAAAGACATCAGTAACATTTCCCAGTGTTGAATCCAATTGCTGTAGTACCAACCTGCTAGGCAAGACCTGTCCACTTGTGCAATAGTGGGAAGACTGTTAATGGGGTAACCAATCCTTTGTGCCTAAATTTGAGGCCTGCTCCACAAGAGGGAATCCATGCCTGGTACCTTAAATACAGTCAAAGCCCATGGCTGGGGAAGTCACAGACCCAAAGGAGAAATCTGCCTGGGTTGTTTTGCTAAATGGTCACATTACCAAACTGCATCCTGAATATTTATGTTTATATCCATAGACTTGCACTGCTCTCCACTGTGGTCAGGGAAGCCTCTATTGTAGTCGAGGTGGATAATGCAGAGACTCATGACTGGTCAAAGAGCTGAGAGTATATGGGTGCTCAGTCACAGCCATAGATGGGACATTACACCAGCCAGCATCTACTTAAACAGGCACAAAACTCACACCCACACAAAGCCCTGCACAAGAATGCTCGTAACTACATTCATACCTGCCAGAAAGTGGCAGCAGTTAAGATGGCTTCCACAGATGAATAAATAAATCAACTGTGAAGTCTCAAAAAATGGAATATTATTCAGCACTAAAAAGAAATAAGCATGATGTTCCATGCCTGCAATCCCAGCATTCAAGAGGCTAAGGAAGGAAGGATATGAGGAGTCTGAGTCAGTCTGGACTATATACTGAGTTCCAAGCCAGCTTGACCTAAAAGCAAGATTCATCTCAAAAGACCAAAAATAAGTATGTGGGCGTGTGGGGGTGTGGGGGGGTGTCACAAAGAAGTAGAAAACTAGAGGTGAGGTGAAAGGGAAGAGCTGGAAGAGGGGTTAGGCAGGGATGGACAGTTACCAAAGCACAGTTGTGTGAGTGTGATTTTAATGCCCCATAGCATGTAATTGCTCCTACATTTCCAAACAACTACAGAAGAACTTGAGGGCTTCCAACACATGAAAATGGTATTTAAAGAGAGGAAAATGCTAACTACTGCCATTCAATTGCTATCTGCCATGTACATGTGTCAAATTATAACACTGTACCTCAGAAGTAAGCATAAATATTAAATGTCAATTAAAATGTCTAAAAGACATAACATTATGAAAAGAAGTTCTTCAAAGACACAGAGGAACCTTAGACTCCCGGTACAAAGAGAAAGAAGCCAAGGTAAGAAGGTGGCATGCTGGAGAAGGCAGAGGTTCTGGGGACCCTAGAAAGGTCAGTGTTATCCAGGGAAGAGGGAAGGGGGGCAGGGAGCAGGTGGAGCACACAGCGCTTTTAAGGTAATGAAATTACTCTGCATCGTTCAACTGTAGTGGATCCATGTCATCATTCATTTTTCAGAACTCATAGAACAGGTGAACCCCAAGCAAGCTGAAAGACTGGGGGCAATGGGTGTCAGTCTACTCAGAAAAGGCAGCAATCCCTCACTCAGGAGCAAATGTCAGTATTTAGGGAGGGCAGTGTGTAACCAGGCAGGTGCACACAAGTCCTTTCACTCCTGACAGTGGTGGTGTTTCCAAGAAGCTGGTGGACTTGCCGGACTGCCCTCTATAGACGAATTTCTAAACAGTCTTATTAAACAAGAAACACAGAGCCTCAGGGAAGCACTTTTGAGAGTGACATAGGGAGAGGCCCAGGCGCTGCTAGACCCTTTCCTGAAGGTAGATCATCCCCTGATTCTTTGCTTGGTCCTAGCAGCCTTGTAAGAGAAGTCTAAGAAAATCCCAACTCAAAGTGAACATCCAACAGCTAAACCTGCTCCCCTGAGGGCAGCACGTTTCAAAGTTCATCATGGGTTTAAACCACCTGTGATCTGGTAAATGCAAGCTCTGATTTGATGGGTCATAGGAACAGATGTAGGATTGGGGCATGTTCTGGGATTTCTGCACATCTAAAAAGCTTACCAGTGATGCCAATGTTCCAGGAAGTAACCAGGACTGACGTACTTTGGTCTCAACTCTCTCCCTGGAGTCTTCCCCTAACTTCTAACACACATGCACTGAACTGACCCTATTCACAACTGAGCTCCAGATCTGCTCCCTACTAAGAGAAGAAACAGCTGATCAGCCAAAGAAAATCATGCTCCACCAGCAGCCTTTCCCACCTCATCCTTCAAGCTTCTCACATAAAAACCTCCAGGTAATCCCTGATACCTCTCCTATGACCCACATGATCTGCCATCAGTCTTTGGCTTTTCATGACTTCTGCCGCTGCTGCTGCCGCTGCTGCTCTGGACTAAGCCCTTCTCATCCCCTGGCTGGATTTCTGCATGACCCTCATCCAGTCTCCTTGATTCTGCCCCAAGTTGTATATCCCAGACTATATACCCATCCAAATCCCTGTGACCTGTGAACATGACTTTGTTTGTCAAGTCTTTGTAGATGTCACAGCTAAGTTAAGGACCCCAAGATAAGATCCCAAGTATTATCTGAGTATTTTCTAAATCCAAGGACAATTGTCCACACTAAAAGAACCCAGAAGAAGGGGATCTGAGAAGAGAGCCTTGGAATGACAAACCAAGAAGCCAGGGAAGCAGCTGGCAGACAAAGAAGGGACCCCCCAGGGCTGTGATGGTGAGTACTACATGTCAATATGTGGTCACCTGTGTCCAAATGTTTGTCCGTGACATTTTGAGGGTAAATTTGGATGAGATGCTGCCCTCTGGACATTCTTTCTCTCCTTCAGAAGTTGTATCTCGAGGCAAAACGTTGGGCAAGACAGGACAGAACTGCATGGAGCAAGATAGTGTCCTGCTGAACTCTAGAGTGAAAAAATCAGGTGCAGATAAACCCTATCACTTTTGACTGCCAAAGGTATACCTGTGCCCACCCCTTGCTGAGACAAAACCAACTTGGAAAGGGGGAGGGCCTTATTTTGACTGGCAGTTTGAGGTATAGTTCCCTGTGGCAGGGAAGTCAGGGCAGCAGAGCTTGAAGCAGCTGACCACATCGTGCCCACAGTCAGGAAGAAGAGAGAAATGGAGCTTACACTCAGCTCATTTTTTCCTTTGTGTGCCGCCCAGGGAATAGCGCTACCCACAGTGGGCAGGTCTTCCTGTTGAGGCCCTTCTCCCAGTAATTCTAGATCTCATAAAGTTGGTGATTGACAGTGACCATCATGAGTAGGTCTTTTTGTCACTTAGTCAATGAAATGGAATTTGTGCAGTTTCAAAGCTGGCTGTGCTTTTGAGAAATTTGGAATTTGTAGACTTCTTCCTCTTTCTTTTGGAAGAATTTTTAGTTGGAAAGCAAATTGGTTTTTTAATGGATGTACTGAGGTGGGTACGTGCTCTGTGTGTGAGCACATTCACATGGAGACTAGATGTCAATTTCAGGTGTCATTCCTAAGGAGCCATCCATCTTGGTTTGAGATAGAGTCTCTCAACGGGACTTGGGACTCACCAATTATGTGAGACTGTGTGGCCAGCAGGCTCCAGAGATTTGTCAAGAATTCATCACCACCACAAGAAGGAACTGCAAGCATCCACCACACCCAGCTTTCCACATGGGTGCTAGGCGATCAAACTTGGGTCCTCGTGTTTATTACACACCATGCACTTTACCAACTACGGCATCTCCATATCACTTACCCATCTCCCAGTCTCCTATGAGAAAAGCCACTCCAAAGCAATGCTGGTCTCTTCCGTGTCTTTAGCCATCTCTGGTCACATGGATTCCATCTGGTCACACGGGTTCCATTCCACGATGGAGACTCCAGTGTTCAAGAGCAGAGTCAGCTGACCACTAAGGCCAGAGGAGACTAGCTGGAAGCAGACTTCGTGGGGACCCTCTCACTAAAACTCTGGGAGACGCTCATATTGTTTGCCCAACTGCCTTGCTATGCTGGAGCTGGTGTGCCTCTCCAGCAGCCGCCCTGTTCCCCGTGTGAATGCACAGATGCTGGACTCACGGCTGCAGCCCTAAGCTGGGAGGACTGACTCCATAGATGTGAGCCCCAAATGAATAGACATGGGCTCAGAGTCTCTAAAATGTGAGAATGCGAGCTGCCAGCCAGTTGCCCAGGTAGAATTTGGTATTCATGAGTTTTATATTTGTCTGTTTAAGGATGCTCAGACATAAATGGCTCTTTAATTACATGAGTCTAAATATAATCCCATCTCCTTGCACACAAATCCCACCTTTTGCCTAATATATTCGCTTGCTCCTACTGACGTTAGTTTCGGAGAAAAAGCTAGGGTGAGTTGGGAAGGAACTTCTGGTGCACAAAGGAAAGACCCCTCCCCAACAAGGAAGCCCCCCCATCTTTTCTGTGAGTCTACTCCTTTCTAAGAAAAGTGGAGTGTAAGAAGACAGCAGCTGCCTAATTACAGCCTGCCCATCTGCTATTTGTGAACAACGCCAATGTGTTTCAGGCAGAGCAGCTTTGCCTTAAACGGGGATTGTCATTAAGTGCAGAAGGCTCCCCTCTGTGGTCCTGAACTGCATAGAGCCTGGATGCTTGGGTCTGAGATGGGAATCACTAGGCAAGGCAAAACCATCAGGGCCCCTGTCACTAAGCCCTGGGAATGTCTCCAAGACATCCTCAGTAGCTCGCTTGATGTGATAAAGCTTGTCTATTTCTGTCGATGTTGACATGTACCAGTTACTCTTACTTCCTGTTTGAATGTAGAGTGGATCCTGGGCTAGTTGGGGGGCAGTAAGAACTATGCAGCTGAGGAATGGAAGGGTGGAAGCTGTTGGAGAAGAGGAATCTGCCTGGAGATAACCATCAGTCTTGCTGCCATGAGTTTCTTCCCAGCCACACCCCAAGGGTCTCCTTCCCAGTCTGCTCTCTGAGCATCCCACCCCCAACTGCAGGCTTCTACATTCTCCACCTCAACATTTGGACCCTCTTCTTGAACCTCTGCTTCTTTCTTCCCCTTCTTCAGATCAACACAGTTCACCCGAGAGAGTCAGAGCAAGGAAAGATTTCTAATTTATTTCCCTGAGCTTAAAACCTGAGACTTGCTCATCCCTAGAATGGAAAGCCCTAATAGTCTGCATGCCATCACAACCACCCAGAGGCATCAGAGGCAATTTGCGTTTCAAAAGTAATAGAGAGTAAATTGCAGAGGAAATATTTTATGCAAATTAACCAAGCTTAACATTTTGATAAAGGGCTTTAAAAAAAATGAACCAAGCAATCTAATACTCCATTGCAAATTTAAAACAAAAGAAAATTTCAAAAGCCTGTTCTCAAAGTATGTGACAGCAAGAGAGATTTAGCCAGAGACATTAACTACCCCATAGATGGAACACTTTGGGAGCCAAAGTGCATAAGACTATTAGTTCAAAACAACATCCATATGAGTATATGGATTAAGGTATTTCAATAACTTAAACAGGTCTCCCCCTTCTGTTGGGTGGACCTATTCCTAAACCAGACTGTTGTATGAACCCTAAATGGTCTTAAAATAAAAATGCAGAGCCAGATATCAGGGTAAATGCTGAAAGATCAGAGAGACAAAGGAACAAGCCACAGCCACCTCTTACCTCACCAACTCCACGAATCCTCTGACTGAATGTCTCTGAGTCCTCAGTCTAAAAGAGCTTTCTAGTTCCTGTCTCCTCACACCTTATATGCCTTTCTCCACCCAGCCACTTCACTTCCTTTCTCAACCTTCCCAGTACTGGGATTAATGGTGTGTGTGCTTCCTAAATACTGGGGTTAAAGGTGTGTGCCATCACTGCCTAGCTCTGTTTCTCTCCTAGCCCAGTGTGGCCTTGAACTCACAGAGATCCAGACAGATCTCTGCCTCCTGAGTGCTAAGATTAAAGGTGTGTGCCACCACTGCCTGACCTCTATGTTTAATCTGGTGACTGGCTCTGTCCTCTGCTCTTCAGGCATATTTTATTAGAGTACAACAAAATATCACCACACCAGACCACATTTGCTGTGATTCCCATGTTACACTGGCAAGTGACTTTGGAATCTGCAATCACACAAAAGAAAGGGGAGAGGAAAAGTGTTGAACATGGACTACAGGTCATGTCCCATTCTATGTGTTCCACGTGTGTTAGCTCCTTTAGAATGTGTCTTCATGTCCCCTGAGAGGATGACAAAGGGACTCAGGAAAGCCACATGCTGCCTATGCTGTGGGGAAAGCACTTCCCTTTAGGAAGAAAATGGCTGAGAAGAACATGGTTAAAACAGATCCCAACTGGATCAAGAACAGAGAGGGAACACAAGGAATGTTCATGGTAAATGAAGACCACATGAGAATAGGAAGAAGCAAAGTGCTAGAGAGGCCCACAGAAATCCACAAAGATGCCCCCACAATAGACTGCTGGCAATAGTCGAGAAATAGCCCAAACTGACCTACTCTGGTGATAGGATGGCCAAACACCCTAATTGTCGTGCTAGAAACCCCATCCAATGACTGAGGGAATTAGATGCAGATATCCACAGTCAGGCCCCGGGTGGAGCTCCAGGAGTCCAATTGGCGAGAAGGAGGAGAGTTTATGTGAGCAAGAGTTGTTGGGACCAGGGATGGATGGAATCCAGGGACGAGTGGCCAAACGAATGGAAACACATGAACTGTGAACCAATGGCTGAGGGGCCCCCAACTGGATCAGGCCCTCTGAATGGGTGAGACAGTTGATTGGCTTGATCTGTTTGTGAGGCATCCAGGCAGTTGGACTGGGTCCTGTGCTCAGTGCATGAATTGGCTGTTTGAAACCTGGGGCTTAGCAGAGACGCTTGGCTCAGCCTGGGAGGAGGGGACTAGACCTGCCTGGACTGAGTCCACCAGGTTGATCTCAATCCTCGGGGGAGTCTTTGCTCTGGAGGAGATGGAAATGGGGGGTGGGCTGGGGGGAGGGGTCGGGGCGGGAGGGGGGAGAATGGGGGAATCTATGGCTGATATGTAAAGTTGAATTATGTTGTAAAATAAAATAAAATAAATTCAAAAAGAAAACAGTCCTTCAAAACTGCAAAGGGGTGGTTGGAGACTGTTAGTATTCTAACACTGTGAAGAGACACCATGACCATGGCAACTCTTATAAAAGAAAACATTTAATCAGGGCTGGCTCACAGTTCAGAGGTTCAGCCCATTTTCCTCATGGCAGGAAGCATGGTGGCATGCAGGCAGACATGGTACTGGAGAAGTAGCTGAGAGTTCTACATCCAGATCTGTAGGCAGCAGGAAGAGAGAGACTCTGGACTTGGAATGGGCTTTTTGAAATTTCAAAGCCCACCCTCAGTGACACACTTCCTCAAATAAGGCCACAACTCCTAATCCTTTGAAATAGTGCCACTCTGCAGTGACCAACTATTCAAATCTATGAGCCTAGAGAGGCTATTCTCACCACAGAAACGTTTTTTAAAACCCCATTAATACCCTTATTTATCCCCAATTCAGACTTCCGAGAAGCCCCAAGTTCGTATCCCTGCAGTTCCCAACTGCAAGCCGCCTAGAGGGAGGAGCAACATGGGTGGCATAGCTGAGTCTCTGCTCTGCCTGTGAAGGCTTGGGTCTGGCAGGGCGGGGGGAGTTCCAGCTTCACAGGGCCTTGAGGTTACTGTGAGCTCAAGCATCTGGCTTTCCCTGTAGACAGAATACACACTTTACACATGGATACACTACTTCTCAAAACATACAAGTGTTATGGTAATTGATACACTGCCAATTCTCTTTAGAGTAAGTGAATGTATGGGAAATTTGAGTATTCTCTATTCTCTATAGATATATATTTTCTATCATGTAGTAGAGGTTAAAATCTCCTTATCATAATAAATGTAGAAATCAATCTCACTGAAAGGACGGAACCCAGCTCACATCAGACTCAGAAAAATCCCACAGGTCCACACTTCAGCCTCGCTCACTCATGGTTGTCCAAAGGGGAATTTTATTCTGGATACATCTATGCATGCTTGTAATCCCAGCACTTGGGATCTACACAAGAGAATGGAGAGCTCAAGGCCATCATGGGTGACACAGTGAGACTCTGTCTCAAAACACCCATTTTTGCAGAATCAAAAGCTGCAAATTAGGAAGTTGGGATGTCATAAAAGAAACAGTCAGTTTGACCTTTCACCTTTATACAGCTCCTGTGTATCAACATAAAAGCAGAAGCAATGGGATGGGAATAACAGGAGAGGGTGAGGAATGGTGAAGGGGGGTGAATTAGGTCAAAGTACATGATATATTTATATTAAAATATCTTCATGAACCCCATCTCTGTGAACAATAAATACATACCAATAGAAATCATATTAGAATAGTCTCCATAGGAGCTAAAATTATAAACTTGGAAAATGTATATGAGATAAGCATAAACCAATGGGTTAATAGCCTTAATATATAAAGAACACATACAAATGTATAATACAGAGGAAAGAGAGAGTTCCCAAGCAATAAAGCAAAGGTACAAAACTATGTAGGCCTACAAATAATGAGCACATTTAAAGTGAGGGAGACCACCTCCGCCTCCACCTGGACAATGGAGAGCATAGCCAGGGACCTGCTCGGCCTTGGCCATGGCAGAGATTCAGGAATGAGTCACTAAGGGTGGCTACAGCAGACAGGCTGTGGTGGCAAAGTAGCAACATCAGCAGCAAGGGCAGCTGTGGAAGCATCAACTGGCAGTGTCTCTACAGATCCTCAGGAACTGCAGGTCAAGGCCAGTGGGGAGCTAAAGGCACAAAGTGGCCGTAGCTCCAAGACCAGTTCTCTGTCCCTGTGCTCCACCTCCCACGTATGGGTAAACTGAGTCCTCTGAACCTGATTCCCCCTCAGTGCCACCACGCGCCATCTCCACCCCATCTGATGGCTTCACTCCTAGCTGCCAAGCTTGTTTCCAGTGGGTTAGTTTATTAATAGCAGAACATTATAGTTCTTAAGGCTGAGAAATCCAAGACACAGATGATCTGGTGTCCAGTGAGAACCCGCTCCTGTGCGTGGTGTATTGTGTCCTCCTTCAGTGGAGGTGAATATACTCCTAGTCTCTCACGAGGACTCCACCTATGACTTATTTGTCTCCATAAAAGCCCTTCCTCTCAGTAATACCCTGCTGGGGATTAGATCGTCTGATACATTCTGGGCACAGCAGGTACCACCTTTTCCCTTTGCTCGGTGCCCACTTCAATATAGCAATACTGGGGTAGGTAACACCACGATGCAGGCAGTAATTTATCAATCCACACCACTTCTCAGAGGCCATAGCTGTTGCTCCATTTTGCAGACAAGAAAAGTGAGGCTGGAGTTCTTCAGTTACTTTTCTTCCAAAGATTAAGGTTTTGAATTTGTTGGAGGTGCAAAGTACTAGAAGACTGTCTTCATTGGGGCTCCTGTTGCTCTGATGAAACACCATAACCCTGAGGAATGGGTTTACTTTGGCTTGCTTGATCTCAGGTCACACTCCATCACTGAGGGAAGTCAGGGAAGGAACTGAAGAAG
>CABHPH010136528.1:1576-22204 GCA_902168325.1 Peromyscus nudipes | reverse complement strand
GGGGGGGGGCGTGGTGGAAGATCAGCTTCCCAGCCGGAAGGATGAAAAGACCAGGGGCCAGAACCCTCCCAGGCCCTTGGAACTGCCTGAAACCTGGTGTCTGGTACTTGATTAGGATGGGCAGGGGGACAAGACCCAAGAATGACTGTACACGGGTACCTACCATCCCAGTAAGATGAGGTTGAACATAGGAAATGAGACTGTTACGCCTTGGAGTTTGTGGCCTGAGCCTCCCACCAGCCTCAGATCTAGCTGACAGAATGACAGAGACAGCAAAGAAATGAGGTAGGGTTTCTCAGCCTCCTCACAGAGGAGGAAGCCTTGAGAGCACACAGGAAGTAGTATGATGCAAACACGTGAGTCGAGAATGAGATGTATCCTGAGTCCTAGGGCCAGGACCGCTTGTGTAGATCTGCTGGGCAACCTCAGTGGCTACTAGATGTAACTCACGTATTAATATCATCTGGTAACTAGGCCCCTACCCTAAGTCTCCAGAACAAACTACTATGGCCACAGAGAACCCCCAAAGGAGCGGGGTACCTTCTGAGAAGAAAGTGTCAGCCACAAAGAAAATGCTGCAAGAGCTTATAGTCCACAAAGACTGCAGGGTAAAACCAGCAAGAAGCATGGCTGATGACGAACTAGCAAGTGAACCAGCCCATTGGTGTGGCCCACATGCACCAATCACTCACTAAAGAAATGTTTTCCAAGCCAGAACTTTCTCAGCATCCCCTTCAGGGCCCAGCATTTACGTTTGATATCAACTAAAAGGAAATTTTCTCTCAGAGGATTAGACACATCTGTTCTGCTATTTTCGTATCTAGGGGAACAGGAAGCCCGAACGGTGCCTTGATTTAAAGAAAGATTCCGGAGGCCTCTCTTTCCCGTGCTTGAGTCATTTAAGTGATGCTGAGCTTCCAGATGGAAACACCAAGCAGGTAGAGAGATATGGATGGAGGGGCTACCAGGCTGCGAATTAGCTCTTGTAGCTGGTCCCCTGTAAAAACCTGTCACAGACAGAGCATTCAAGAGAAAAGCTGAGGGCAGAGGCCAAGGTTTATGATCAGCCCTGGCATGTTCTTTACGTGTGCCCCTGACTCATGGCCTGAGCTATGTCACCCCTCACATGGACCCTCACTGCAGCAGTAATCACTCTACCTGCCACAGACCACCTACACTGCGAGTGAGAGATGAAACACACTGCTTCTCCCTATTGAGAACCCTTTAAACTCAACCCACTGTCCTAGGGACAGAACCTGAGTGTGTTTCACTACCCTGTGCCCACCGTCTCTCCATCACCTCCCCGAACTCAGTCCTGCGAGCTAACATTTCTCAGAAACTTAAGCTGGGCCCATGACAATAAAAACCTCTAGCGGAAGACTTGGCATGTTCATGTTCCTGTAAACATCGGCCCTTAACACACGAAGCATGCCCTCATGTTTTCAACTGCTTTTCTCTTTTCTACTGGGCCTGTGCTGTAGACTAAAAGGGCCAGCCAAAGAAACACACCCTGGCCCTGAAAGCAAAGCCAATTCACTGACTCTGAAATCAGAGCCAAAAGCTTAAAAAGGACCAGTGAAAGAAACACACTTTGGCCCTGAAACCAGAGCCAAAGAAACAAATTCTGTCACTGGCCAACTCAGCATGAAAACCAGCCAATCCCTGAGCTTGTCCCAACTCAGGTTTGAAATCTGATCAATTCCCATCCTGAAAATCTTCACCCTGGGAAAACTCTGCCCCAAGAAACCCTAAATAAGCCTTGTCCCTGTTCAGTTTGGAGCCGCCTTTTCCACCCTGGCAGAGGCATCCACTCTCCTCGATTCCTCCCTCCCAATAAGTCTCTTGAATGAGGTTTAGGTGAAGACCTTCTTTTGCTGGAGTGGAGCAGGGCAGAGAAGTAACAACTTGCACTGGAGCAGGAGCAGAACTGCTGCATTCTGCAGGGAAACTCCTTGGCACAGCAGAGCAGAGCTGAGCTGAGCTGCAAGGGCTCTCAGGAGCAGAACCTGCTACTTTGCCCTTGGGGAAACCATCCCCACCAGAACAGAGCTGTAGGTATGGCCTGGCTTCCAATACCTTTCCCTCCAGAGCTGTAACACTTACACGCCCCCGCCCCCATTCCCTTCCTGCTGAGAGTCTGATTTAATTGGTCAGTGTAGACCAGGGCTCCCCAGTGATTCTGTGCATCCAGGACTAAGAAGCCCAAACATGCTCCTCTCAACCTCAGAATTAATCTGCCACATCTCCTCCAGAAAAGCCAAAACTTCTCCTACCCTCAGTACACATGACCATCTCCTGAGCCCCTGACTCCCTCTCTGGTCCAGCCTCTAGCACCTCCCACATTTGTTGCATTAGTTTGTATCTATCTTCCCTCTGGGTGGTGAGAGGCTTGAGGCAGGGATGTATCAGTCCTAGAAACAACTGTGCTTAGCACCAAAAGTATTCGTTGTTTGCTTAATGAACCCACAAAGCCAATCCTGCTATTACTTGATTTTACTGATAAGGAAACTGACAAAGGATGAGATAAATCAGTCAGCATCACACATGGGGTCAGATCTGCCTCATTCTCCAGTCAGAGCCCTAGCTCCAGCACAAAGGCTTACTTTCACAATGACAGCCCGGAGAGCCCTGATGTGTACACAGCCAACCTGTTCCTATGGATGAAGATCCAAAGTAAGACATGATATGTGGAGCAGGGTCCTGTACCCAGAGCTTCCCAGCCTTGCCCCACTTGGCTCTGATACACCTAATGCTTGATGGACACACCAGATAGATATTCTCCCAAAGACCAATGTAGGAGGACAGACTCATAGGGTCGAGGAAATTGGCTCAGACCACTTGCCAAGGTATGCACATAATGTACTCCTTAAGAGCCAACCTGGAATCTGCCTGAGGGCCTAGCAATAAGAGCTATCAGAGTTCCTGGTCACTGTCAGAGGTCCTGATCATGCCAAGTCTGCCTAAGGACCTAGCAATAGTCACTGTCAGTCCCTGATCATGCCCAGCCAATGAGGGACGACCACATATACTGGGCACTGGGGGAAGAGTATATAAGGCCTTCCCTGTTATTGAATAAAGGAGTTCATTATTTGCCTTCAACCAACTCCGGGTGTTTGTGCTGTTGATGCTGCACCTTCTCACACCCTCCCCCAAGGGAGCCGTTGGAATCCAAGCAATAGACCAAGATTTATCCCAAGCAAGTGCTCTCTCTCCCTCTCCTTCTCCCTCCCCCCAAACATTCCTCTATCCTCATCTCCTTCTAGTCTTTTCCTAATTATCTCACTTCAAAATCTTCTAGCCCCAACATTGCTGACCCGGCCCTTCCTCCTCCTCACTCCCCTGTATCCTACCACCTTGGTAGGCACCTGGGCCCCTCTGCAGATCATCCGTCTATTGGCCATGGTTAGCTTGCTTCCCAGTTCACCATACTCTCCCTTGACCTACAAGAGTGGTCACCAGTACATCTTCCTGCTCCCAAGCTCCCTCTACCTGTCAGTACCCACAGAATGTCTAATGCATCTTCCAAAGGGCAACTCTGGCAGGGTCTTTTCTTCATTCACAGTCTTCCAGAGGGCTCATAGGAGCCCATACTGCTAGATAAAATGCAAGGGTCAAAGTCCACTGCTGTGAACTGATTTTAAGGGGCCTTTCCAACCACATTCCATCACAGCTCTGCTACATGTGATGCACCTCCAGCCAGTAGGTCTTCCAGGCACACAGTAGGCCTTCTACTCCTGCATTGATCCAAACACTACTGTTATTCAATTGCAGGCATAAAGCTCAGCTGGAAATATTACCAGGAGAACCACCGCCACATGCCACACATTACAGGCATTGACAAACCTTACCGAGGGCTAGGTTGAGTTCATTTGTGAGGAACATAGAACCTTAGTCGTGCTAACTGCGAAAATAGGCAGTAAAGGTTTCTGGTGGAATCTGAAGGAGTGAATGAAGCAACACAAAACTGTAGGGATTGGGAAGGCTGGAATCCTGGGTCCCTGTGAGCCCTAGGAGAAGGACTGGCCCCTGCCTATCCCTCAGGTAGACCCCAGTTTACATGAGGAATCAGTTCCTCAGGGTATCTGCTTGCTCTCAGAAGTCTTCAGAGAAACAGCTTCATGTAGGCCAGCTTCCTTCCTCTCTAAGCATGAGAAGTTGGAGCCCTCCCTCCACAATCCAACCATGAGTAAGAGCCAGTCACTAGAGGTGCCACCCTGTGATGAATGCTTCAAGTGGATCATCCCTAAGCCAACTGCTGTCTATCCCCCCATGGCTGACTCCAGTCTTTAGTCTGATCCTTCCCTGTCTGGCTTGGCTTAACTGGGGTTCTGACTCTGGCATTCCAAATGCCTAATTGGGAATAATTGCAACTCTTAATTATGGTTCACTCATTACACACCACTACCACATCTGCTTTGAGTTTTATTTTTCATTAAAGCGATGTTTTCAAGAGCCTTTTTTTTAAAAGGAAAAAAAAACTACTGGATAATCACTTGTAATTTACAAGTAAATACAACTAAAGTATGGTCATGTTTATGAACAAGATGTTCTTCTGTCAATCCAGTTGGTCATGAATGTGCAAGCATCTTTTGTGGACCTGGAGCTTCAGGGTTCATGCACTGAGCTCAGAATTTGTTCCCCAGTAATTAAATCCTGTATCCAAAGCTGTGGTCACCTGGAAAGGACAGTGACAACAAAACTTGGTGAAGCCAGACTGTTCTAAAGCACAGGACTCCTGAAGACGTTAAGAACAACCCTCCCGCCCTTGTTCAGACAGCACCTCCCACCTTCGAGTGCACATCCGGGGTACCTGTTGACAGCCCATGCTCATTACTTCCCTAACTCTTAAGCTTTGAATGGTATGAAAACTCTTCCCCAGAAAAAGTCACATGGATCAAATATATACAAGATTCCTCACACACATGATTTTAAACAGTTTACAAATTCAATGAACCAATCTGTGAACTCCTAAGGAGTTTGTGGTTCACAAGGTTTTCTGTGTTTACTTGTTTTTACTAAATAGTTAAAGCATGGAGGCACGGGCAAATTCTACA
Source organism: Peromyscus nudipes (assembly GCA_902168325.1). Classification (NCBI taxonomy): domain Eukaryota; kingdom Metazoa; phylum Chordata; class Mammalia; order Rodentia; family Cricetidae; genus Peromyscus; species Peromyscus nudipes. The sequence continues at coordinate 17,150 of CABHPH010136528.1, read as the reverse complement.
TCCTATAAAATGGTCAAGTAGGATTCTTCGCTACTTAGTGTGGGTCTATTGACTGATGCCTGCTGTATCCAGGTGCTGGACTGAACTCCAGAAGAGAAGAATGGAATGGAGAATCCAACTGTCCCTCAAAGACTTCAAAGCTGGACTTTCCTAATTGATGGGAAAATATTTCAGGCTGTTAATGGGTGGCCTTCCTCACCTAACAATTGTTCAATTTTGGTCAGCTTTGCTACACTTATGTGTAATTCCTTGCTTTTACAAATACTTGATTAGATTATAGAGAAGGCAACAAAGGCCTATTACTATAGGGGAAAAGCATACAGTGTGCACAGTTTAAAGAAAAAAGATGTGACTTATTTGGTGAGCCAAAAGCAACACACTCCGGGTCCTAACCTGGACTTAGGCCAAACATGCATGTGTTCAATTTTTAAAAAGAACAAAACCATAAACACTTCCTTATGTCTATATTTGACAATTAGCTACATATAACTAATTGATAACATATTTATCATTTCTCCCTCTGAAAATACTAAATACTTAAATACTAGTAAAGATTTTTATATTTTTCAACCAATGAGAAAGGGATCACAGTAAATAAAAAAATTTTCCACCAATTTTAGGAAGAGATACATGGATAGAGGGTCAGTAATGTCCACATCAGGGCAGAAGAGGCCACCATCCCTACACCCTCAAGATGGAGACAGCTATAATTTAAATAAGCTAATTCCTTCCTTCCCATCTCCCTCTTATGCACAAAGAATCCCAGGCAGGCTCAGGTCTTAAGGTTCTCAATGCATTGAAAGGCAAAAGGTAGGGAATATGAGGCTCAAAAACTGAAAAAGGGATTTATTGAAAGCTGTCATATAGAAATGTTGTGCCCCAAGCTTCCCTCCCCAACCCACACAGCCAGGTGATTCACTCCACCTACTTATTTCCAAGGAAACCAAAGGTTTGTTCTCTGAACACGTACATGAGACCAGAGAGACTGGAATTGAAATAATATTAGTATATTAGACATAAAGGAATTAGTATCTGAGTCCTTATCTTCTTCCCCAGTCCCAAAAAAGCTGGAAAGTAGTCATTCTCCTCCCAGATTGGGGATGAGGTAATTGTTATCTACAGCAAAGATAGCAGATAGCAGATACATCTATTAATTGTCATTAAGTCCAACTAATTGATCAAGCTCAGTAGTTCTTACTCTCTTCCATTCCTTCTCTCTCTCTCTCTCTCTCTCTCTCTCTCACACACACACACACACACACACACACACACACATTCAAACACCTTTTTAACAGCTAACAGATGACCAACTAACATTTGACAAAATTCTCCAGTATGAAAAGCAGAATGAACAAAAGAGAAAAAGAAGCACATCTTAATTTAATCATAATATATAAGATATTGCATTCAAGAAATAAGAATAAGGTTCTGATAATTTTTAAGAAAATAGGGTTCAAGAAAGAACTTTAAAATAAAAAAAGATATAAATTAAAAATTCAATGAAATAATTGGAAGAAAAAAAAGATTTACCCTGAAAGTATTTTTCACTCTATATTCCTCTTTTATAGATAGACCAAAGAATGTAGTGCAAAGGGCTTTAATGGAGTGCTTAGATTTTATAGCCAGCTAAACTATCATTTGTGTGAATTGAATATGCAATGCAAAAGGTTTCAAGAGCTTTTATAGCCAGCTAAACTATATTTGTGTCCCATGAATTGAATATTCAATGCAAAAGGCTTCAAGAGAGTATTTAGCTTTTATAGCCATGTCATTTGCGTGCCATGAATTGAAGATGCAACATAAAAGCCATTCAAATGGAGTACTTTGATTTTATAAGCATCTAAATTATTGTCTGGTTGAGCATAAATACATTTCAGACTTGAAAGAACTCAAAACATAAACAGAGAATCTAATGCAGAAGAGATACACTACCCACTAGTGTAGGCCTGAAAAATGAGCAATCAGTCCAAACTAGAAGCAGGAAGATGAAAGTCTTTACAAAAGAGGACTCTAAGAGAAAAACATCACCACCAAATGGACAGCATATATATGTGTAATGGCTAACCATGGCTGTAAAACTGACACAGTTGGGAAGACAAAACTTCAATTGAAGAATTGCTCCCATCAGATTGGCCCGTGAGCATGTCCACATACATTTTTTTCCTGATTACTAATTGATGTAGAAGGCCCAACCCACTGTGGGCGGTGCCATCACTATTGGGGTGGGGATTGAGGGGTGGGGGGTTGGGCCTGGTTTATAACAGAAATATAGCTGAACATGAGGGAGGCAAGAGCCAGTAAATAGTGTTCTCTATGCTTTCTACTAAACTCTTTCTTTGAGTTCCTGCCTTGGCTTAATGAAGAGCTATAACTTATCAAATGAAATAAACACTTTCCTCCTCAAATTACTTTTGGCCATAGTGTTTATCGTAGCAACAGGAAAGTAAACTAGAATACTATTTGTAGCTGGAGTTTTCCTGGTCCTGCCTGGCCCACGGTCAGGATAAATCTCTCTCACCCGCCAGTCTCACAGCACTCTGACCCAACCGAGTAAACACACAGATGTATATTGCTTACAAACTGTATGGCCGTGGCAGACTTCTAGCTAGCTGTTCTTATATCTTAAATTAACCCATTTCTATTAATCTATAAGTCTCCACATGGCTCGTGGCTTACCAGTATCTTAACATGTTGCTTATCATTGCGGCTGGCAGCATCTCTGACTCAGCCTTCCACTTCCCAGAATTCTCTTCTCTGCTTGTCCTGCCTATACTTCCTGTCTGCCTACTGGCCAATCAGCATTTTATTTATCAACCAATCAGAGCAACACACAGTTAACATACAGAACATTCCACAGCACTTCACCTTTTTGTGGTGGTATTGTGTTCCCCCAAATATCGTGCACCCTAATAAATTTATCTGGGGTCAGAGAACAGACAGCCACTAGATACAAAGGCTAGAAAATGGTGGCACTCACACCTTTAATCCTAGCACTTCAGAGGTAGAAATCCCTCTGGATCTCTGTGAGTTCAAGGCCACATTGGAAATGGCCAGGCATGGTGACACATGCCTTTAATCCCAGAAAGTGAGCATTTAATCCCAGGGAGTGGTGGTAGAAGGCAGAAAGATATATAAGGCATGAGGACCAGAAACTAGCAGCATTTGGCTGGTTAAGCATTTGGCTGGTTAAGCTTTCAGGCTTCTAGCAGCACAGTTCAGCTGAGACCTAGGACTCAGAGGCTTCTAGTCTGAGGAAACAAGATCAGCTGAGAAATTGGCCAGGTGAGGTTAGCTGTGGCTTGTTCTGTCTCTCTGATCTTCCAGTGTTCACCCAAATACTTGGCTCCAGGTTTGATTTTATTAATAAGAACTTTTAAGATTCCTGCTACACCTTTTCTTTTTTTTCAAAAAGAAGGTTTTAACTTTTACATAGTAAAATTACAGATAACAAAACAATTATCAAGCAAGAATTACAGTTACAATATTAAAGAAGATATCCTATCTATCCTGTATGTGTGAGTCTAAGATTTCATATCTAACTTATCTTTTATCATAACTAAGGAAAATTATAACTATCTAGCCTTCAACTACATCAAAGACCTCAGAAGGATATAATATTACCTAAGAAATGGGAGAAGGATGCAAGCAACTTTTGGGAGTCTTGCAAGAGTAGACAGAGACAGCTGGCAGCCTAGACAGTTATCCAAAGTTCCTCTGTAAAGTTGGGGCATCTGTCTTCAGCCCATAGGCCTAGAGTCTTCCAGTCATTGTTTTCTGTGTCCTGTAGGATGTCTGGCAGTTTCCTCTGTGAAGCAGGAACCTGAAGGACCATTTTGCCAAGCAAAGTTCAGTGGTCACCTTCCTATGGGTCCTGCATGTCCAGTCGATCAAGCCGTCCAGGGAAGAACAGTTTCTTGTCCAAATGGCTATTTTTGCCAAGGTGAAGAAAAACTCTATATGAGAGTGTCTTCGATGCCCATCTTCCTCTCTGAAGTAAGTCCAGTGCTGCCAGGAGCAGACATGTCTCACTGTCCAGAAAGTCTAAATTTTCAAAACATTATAAATGCCATATTCTGTAGGTCTTTGAAGTGTTTGAAGATTACCTATCTATCTGAAATATATCTATGTATACCTAGAAAACTTACAGCTACAAGTTTGACTATCATAGAAGACTAATTATTAATCTGTATTTCTTAATTATCCATTACAATCTAAACGAGTTACATAAATATAATACCTCAAATGAGAGTAGAAATATATATACAGTATGACAAAATTAAGTTTAAACTTGTATCAATAAACTAAGATCCATAGCAATGTAAAACATTTTTAAACAAGTTGCTCTTTATAAGTAGGTTCAATAATTTACCCCTTTATCTTATCATTATCTATACTGTCCCCTTTTGTTCTTTAGAAAGAGATTGCATTTATAATCAACTTGTTTTAAATGAAAATATTGGTTTTTCTCTGTCCCACACCAGAGGTCTCTTTTGATATGGGACACAAGAATCTTTCAACTTTTTTTTTTGCATTATACTTGGGTTTAGAGAAGGAGTGAGCCAATTCCATCTCCAAAGCCAGCTTGGTATATTTGGGAATTTGGACATAGCTTCTCTTACTACTTCCTGCTAGAGGGGGGTACTGTATCTTCTGGGGACACAAAGAAAATTTTAGGATTATGGAGTAGTCTGTGAGAGTATCATCTGAACCAGTTGCCTTGAAACCATTCTGGATGTTGGATCATCTGGGCCATGGTGTCATCGGAGACCTTTCAGGAGGTCTTGGCTGCTCAAACCTGATGTATCTTAATCTGGAACAAATCCATAGCCTCTGGCTTTCTGTGGAAACAAAAGCAGAACCTCCTTTCCAAAGCAACATATCCTTACATCCAGATTTTGAAGTCAAGGTACCTTTAAATATACATATTGGCTTAACTCAACAGCTTTTACGATCAAATGTTTTTCTGCAGTTAAAAATCCCAAAGACAACACAATCCAGGTTCTCTGCGTAATATCTATCTTTATGTGGCTTATTTTTTATACTACCTTTATTGTCTCTTTAAAGACTTTATTTTTAAAAACTATCTATTTCTTTATATAACTGTACATATTCCTTTTTCTCTCTCTTTCAAGCCTACGTACATTTTACGCACATTGTAAAGCATTTAAAGTCTTGTTCCATCTGAATCTGTCTTATTGTGAATCTATTGTTTTAAACGGCAGCATTACCAGGGCTAAAATAGCAGCTGTGGCTGGTGGCTCTGCCCACCTCAGCTTCCCAACATGGCGGTGGTACCTTTACCGCCAGCTCTGGGAGCCATCAACTCTTAGAAACAGTGGTTCTATGCTTCTATCAAAGCAGTGTGTAGCCCAGAAATCTTTTTTTTTAATCTGTATTCTCAAAGGCTAAATCTACCACTCAACAGTGTAATGTGTTGCTTGTAGATGCCTCATTCCCACCATACTGCTGGTCAAGTGCGCACGCCAGGAACCCGCCATAGTAGCTAAAACCTGTAGGCTGCCACTAAATTGAGAGAGACAACTAGGAAGCTGTTTTTAGCTCCGTTTTAGAATCTTTTTTCTCAGGTTTTAGGTGGAAACTCTTGCCCCACGTTGGGTGCCATTTGTAGCTAGAGTTTTCTCCAGTCCTGCCTGGCCCACAGTCAGGACAAATCTTTCTCACCTGCCAGTCTCACAGCCGCTCAGACCCAACCAAGTAAACACACAGAGACTTATATTGCTTACAAACTGTATGGCCATGGCAGGCTTCTAGCTAGCTGTTCTTACATCTTAAATTTACCCATTTCTATTAATCTATAAGCCACCAAGTGGCTCGTGGCTTACTGGTATCTTAACATGTTGCTTCTCATCACTGCAGCTGGCAGCATCTCTCTGACTCAGCCTTCCACTTCCCAGAATTCTCTTCTCTGCTTGTCCTGCCTATACTTCCTGTCTGGCTACTGGCCAATCAGTATTTTATTTAGCAACCAATCAGAGCAACACATTTAACATACAGAACATCCCACAGCAACTATATATGTGCATTTTTTACAGATTTGATAAAACTATGAAGATATCTGATTTAAAAAAAAACAAAATAAATTAGTAGTAGAAAATAAAGAGACCAAAAGATATATACTCTGGGAGAAACATAGTAAGCATCCCAAAAGAAAGAAAACAATGGTAATACTTATCCATGAGCTACATTTTCACAATCATGATGAGATAATCAGAGTCATAATTCAACCCAACCACATTGTGACTGTAATTTACTAGAAGATGAGGAAGCAGCAGTGAGGTTGGGGATGGAAGGTGAGCAAGAAAGAATATGTAACCAACCCACACCTGCTAACTCTAACAAAATCCAACAATGTCCAAAGAAGTATTAGAACATAATCTATAAATACAAGGGCAATATTTTTAAAATTACAAGTGTTCAAAACAGTTAACTATTTTTGGAGGATTTGTAATGTTTTCTATTCCATGAACAGATACTTCTTCATAACACATAAACCTATCATTCCACTTGTGCCCATTCAGTTTTCACCTGAAGTTCAAGGCATGTGCTAGGTTTCAAAGCAGGGATCCCCTTTTACATCTCTTCACCACAATATCACTAATAGCTGCCAGCCCTTTGCAGCCTGAATCCAGGCAGGCCTGGCCCACAAACGAATGACCCCTTCGCTGTACCCTATCATAACAGACTGAGTCATAATTTTCAACAATAGGAGCCTTGAACAACCTACCAAGCCAAACCAATCCTCCTATCTGATGAGGAAATTACCTGGCCCTCAACAGGGGCTGGAAAGCCCTGGCTCAACACTGAGGGCCAACAACCTCACTGAGAATGAGGTAAAAGAAGCAATTTGCAGAGTAATAATTGGATAATTGTAGTGATTAATAATTTCTCCAGAATGAATGTCAAGTCTTCCTTAGGCAGCCAGCAGTTAGACACTGCAAGCCCCCTTGGGCTGGGACTCAGTACGCAGGATCTCATCTCTTCCCCAGAGGTGCCAGATGCTGTTCCATCAGTGTGGGCACCAGCTTGTAGATACAGTTCTTGTGTGGAAGAGACCAGCAAAGGGGCCAGGCTTGGTGTGGAAAGCCTGAGCCCAAATCCAATCCCGTCAGGATCAGGTCTAATTGAGATTAACGACCTCTCACAACTGGCTCCAGCTACTTTATCAACAGATATCCTGTGGAGCAAACTGCTCGCCAGCCTCCAATTTGGCCAAACAAGTCCTTACTCTTCCATCCCGACAGCTCCAACCACCAGTCCTCCATGGACAGAAGAAAACACCACGGTGTTTTCAGGACTCTGAGAGGATGAGGAAGGAAAAGCCGGACCACCGAATCAAGGGATCCTAGGATCATAGGCCTCTTTGCCCAAATGCATGGCTTCCGAAGAGCGGGAGCAAGAACGTTCTAGAAGCATTGTGGTCATTATTTCTGGGACCGACTAGACTTAGGCAGATCTCACATGCAGGAGATGCCCCCCAGTTCCGCCCTCCTCAACTGCCAGTGTAAAGTAATAGTCAATGAGAGATTCCCAGACCAGCTTGAGACAAGTAAGAATCTACTGGATAGGAAGAAAAGAACATCCCAGTCAAATGCACAGATGGTGCTGTATCCTTGGGGTGGGACTGTGACAAGCTGTTAGCGCTGCTTAACCAGAGCCAGCAATAGGGGTGGCAGAACCATACGCCAGACCACGTAGGCCACGGTGAGAGAGTCGGCAATGGAGGTTACCTAGGCAGGAAAGCTCCTTCTACAGTCTGGGGAAGGTGGTTGACGATGTACTTTGTAACAGGCTTCTCATCAAAGGAATGACCCTAGATATGTAAGCTTATAAAATAGATGAATCATTTATGAAATCATTTATTAAATATGAATCATTTTACAAAAATAATTCATAAACAAATTTATTTTAAAACAATCCTTGGGCTTGGGAGATGGCTCAGTGAATGAAGTGTTCGTTACACATGCCTGGGGCCTCAGTTCAGGTCCCCAGCACACGCACAAACAGCCAGGTACGGTGGACTGTGCCTCTCATTCCAGCACAGGCAGATCCTGGGGGTTCTAGTCAAAATGTCGAGTTCCGAGTACAGGGAGAGAACATATCTCAAAAAGAAGTGGAGAAGAACTGAGGAAGACACCCAACACCAACCTCTGGTGCACGCGCGCACACACACACACACACACACGTGCACACCCACACACATGTGTACACACACCTGTGCACACACATACATAGACACAATAAACAGACACAAATGTTTTTAAACTTCCCAAGTCCTTGGTATACATGTAATTTTACCACTTCTTAAAAATGAAAGCATAGCTGGGCGTTGGTGGCGCACGCCTTTAATCCCAGCACTCGGGAGGCAGAGGCAGGCGGATCTCTGTGAGTTCGAGGCCAGCCTGGGCTACCAAGTGAGCTCCAGGAAAGGTGCAAAGCTACACAGAGAAACCCTGTCTTGAAAAACCAAATAAATAAATAAATAAATAAATAAATAAATAAATAAATAAATAAATAAAAATGAAAGCATAATTGCATACTAATGATATGGACATTTGTATACTAATGAGATGTACATATTTATTATTTTTACATAAAGAATGAAATCCCAGCTGGGATTTGATACTGCAGGACACAGACCAACTTCAATGTTTTTCAGAACTGACTGATACTTTTAATTTATGGTTGTCAGAACTGAGAATGTTGCTTCATAGAAACACCTGGTACTAACTGGCAGAAGTATGTTTAGGGCCAGTGTGGTAGTTTGAATGAGAATGGCCCCCCATAGGCTCATATGTTTGAATGCTTGGTCCCCATTGGTGGAACTGTTTAGGAAGGATTAGGAGATGTGCCTTGTTGGAGGAGGTGTGTCACTGAGGATGGGCTTTGAGGTTTCAAAAGCTCATGTGATTCCCAGTTAGTTCTTTATGTTTGTGATTGAAATGTCATCTCTCAGCTACTGCTCCAGCACCACACCTGCCTGCTGCCATGCCCCCACCATGATGGTCACGGACTCTAACTCTCTGGAACTGTGGCCCCAAACTAAACATAATAAGTTGCCTTGATCATGGCATTTTGTCACAGCAATTGAAAAGTAACTAAGACAACAAGTTCAGAAATCGTTGGAAATTCTGTCCTAATTTTAAGCCAAAAATCATCTGATGCTTTTTTTATGAAGCTTGAGTCAACAACTCAAATAGTAATTTTTAAAACCAAATATCCTAACACCAGACAACTCAGAGACAGATTAATTTGATATTTACATGTGAAGACTGACAGTAAGAAGATATTAAAAGGCTTTTTTCATAATTAAACCATTATGCTCCTATCAGGAGAGAAAAAAATTTATGCATGCAATAAAAATAGTTCAACTTGTAGGTTGTAGACACAAATCTGAGCTGAGGTGTTTCAGGCTCACTGGCATTGCATGACACAGTGGTATGCAGAGTGCATGTGTGTTGTGTGTCTAGAACCAAGGCTACAGTGAAGTCATACAATGCAACAAAGGTGAGTGCTACCAGAGCACCCAGGACTCATTTCATGTCTGATTTTGAATTCAGTGTTGGTCATTGCATGTTCAGAAACCTTTTACCATTTGCCAAAGTGTTCACAATCCCTACATTCAGCTGTGACACCCCATATGGTGTCATAACCCACAAGTTTAAAAGCTGTGCTTTGAGACACAATCCCTACTTCCCCTTTGGGGAAACACTTCATGGAAATAAAGTCCATATATTCATCCACCCACCTGATGTGTACCAAAGTAACAGTGCCAGCTCTCACACACGGCTGGGGAAATTTGTCTCGTGTGGTCAGTGGTAAAGTTGGCACCGGGGAGTGGCTAGTGCTTCACTCCTCACAGAGACACAGAGGCCAGGGGAGGAAACAGGTCCTGCCCTGGAGGCCACTGGGAAAAGGCAGGCCATAGTGGGCTCCCACACAGGAAAAGATCCTTCCAGAACCCTGTTCTTCTCCAGTATGACTTCAAAAGCAAACCAAATGAGTTAGAAAGAACTGAACTCAAACTGTAGAAAAATTCTGAGAACATTCCCGGAAGCCCTTCATGTGGATACTGGCATGTTTCAATCTCAGCCTAAGGCATTCTCTGCCAAGGGATGGCACAGCACTAGTGCCATAGTGGCTGGAGAGGAGGGATGGGCCAGTTATAAGTTTTAGGATGAAAATCAAGAGGCTCTCCCACCTAGCTGACCTTAGCCACATTAACTGATCCTCTGCAAAGCAGCTATTCACAGGAGCACTTTACAGCAAATCAAAGCCGAACACTTCAACAGACTTCCACACTGAAGATGCTTTTGATGGGGTAGATGGTAATAGGTTCAGTCCCAAGGCTCTGCATTGGCACCAGCAGCCAGTACTGACCCAGTTTTGGGGAACAGCTTTTCAAAAAATACTGGAAATAGGACTCTACCTTGTCCTTTGCACATGGATGCTGTGCCTGTCCCCCAAACCACAAGGAGAGGAGAGAACATGAGGTGCCTGTCACAGTGAAAGCCACAGTTACCCATGTTCCACCTCACCTTGTGCTCCCAGCCTGGCTGCTATTCAGTCCTGCATCCCCTCAAAGCTAACACTGGAGCACCAGGCTTGTTTCCTGTCTGTTGTCAGAACGCTCTCTCCTTAGCCTCCTTGGGAATCTGAAGACCCCAAATCCTTGTCCCATTTCACCCTGTCAGTGGACATTGGATGGGAGTCTCAGGACTCCCCGAAGTTTCCATTGAAATGTCAGGACCCAGGGAGCCTATCTGCACAATAAGAGATGAGGAGGTATGAGCAGAGGACCACTGGCTGCCAGGGGAGCAGGAACTCTTCTGAAGCTTTGGCAGAGTCCTCAGAAGCCAAACACTGTCAGACAAGCGACCCCTGCTACATACCCAAACTGCCCCTCACTGCCTCTGCCTGAGCTTAGGGACTTGTTGCCTGTCTTTGAGACTATCCAAGCAGCCAGCCTCCCTTCTCTTTTGCTCTCAACTAGAATGACACTTATGAGAGGTGTTGTGGGATGTTCTGTATGTTCTAAATGTGTTGCTCTGATTGGTTAATAAAGTGCTGATTGGCCAGTAGCCAGGCAGGAAGTATAGGCGGGAAAAAGAGAAGACTGGGAAGTGGAAGGCTGAGTCAGGAGACGCTGCCAGCTGCCACCACCATGAGAAGATGTAAAGTACTGGTAAGCCACAAGCTACATGGCAACTTATAGATTAATAGAAATGGGTTGATTTCAGATGTAAGATTTAGATAGCAAGAAGCCTGAGCCATTAGTCCAAACAGTTTAAGTAATATAAGTCTCTGTGTGTTTACTTGGGTCCAAGCAGCCAGCCACAGGGCGCAGCCGGCCACAGGACTGCAGGAGCTGAACAGAACCAGGAAAACTTTAGCTACAGGACACTTTTCTCACTCCATCCAGTCACTGCCACACTGAGCACTCCTTGGCAGCCATCCACCTGCTGGTTACAGAAGGACCCAATGAGCTCCCTGGAGGAACATCCATGGCTTCTGAGAGACCCCCACCACTCTAAGTAACCCAGGCCACTACAACTTTGCTCTGAAGTAGTGTAACAATTCAGCTCCAGCAAGGGAAAGTTTCCCCAGCCAAAGTGTTAGAGTTTTGCTCCCCTCTCCTGCTTCGCTCCACTCTGGAGAGAGCTGTTACAACTCTGCTTGTTTACATCTCTGCTCTACTCCTCTCTAGTGAAACAAAGTCATTACAACAAACTTCACTCAAGAGATTTATTGGGAGGGAGGAATCCAGGAGAGTGGCTGCCTCTGCCAGAGTGGTCTGCCAAACTGAACAGGTACAGGGCTTATATAGGGTTTCTTAGGGGCACAGCTTTCCAGGGTGAAGATTTTCAGGGTGGAGATTGGTAGAATCTCAATTCCTGAGCTTGGACAAGATCAGAGATTGGTTGGATTTCATGCTCAGAGATTGGTTGGATTTCATGCTCAGGAATTGGTTGAATTTCAATTCCTGAGTTGGTTATGGGCAGGTTACATTTCCTTGGTTCTGGTCTCAGGGCCAGGGTGTTCTTTCACTGGCATTTTTTAACCCTACAGCTTCTGCCGTCTCATACCCCGAATGCTTCTCTTTCCCCAAACTGCCCAACAGAAACACATGCCAGCAACAACTCCCAGAACATTCTAGAGTTCTCTCCACCTAGCACACTTTCTCCGGCCACCTAGGCAGCACAAACGCCTTCCCAGTAAGCTGTCTTCAGGGTCACCTCTCTCCAGAGCTCCTTTGTTGTCCAGTAGGACCCATAGCACAAAATACCCTTCTGTCCCACTGGACTAAGGCAGGGGGACTGCGAATTCACAGCTAGCCTGAGTGAGACACTGTCACCAAAAACAAACAAAAAATTCACCTTTCCCACCTCACACCTAGAGATAGATGAAAGGCCCTTTTAGTGGCTTGTAATCCAGTACAGTATCCCCTAGTTTCTTGTAAAAGAGTACAGCCATCCCCATGTGAGGGGCAGAGGAGAGGAAGCTAGGGCTTAGAGGAAAGAGGAGAGTCACAACTCCGCTCCAGACTTGAAGCAGAAATCAGTATTCCCAGATACTCCAGAGCATTTTCCGAGGCCTCCCATACTGGAGCAGGACCCCTCTCTGTGTGGAAAGTGCCATCTGCAACAAGTCCCTCACACCCAAGGCCTCATGGTACAGTGGTTGCTGGGGCCGGGGACTCCTTAGGTGCTGTCATAAGACCTTACTACCTTTTTTTTTAACCCCTCCTAGGCTAGTCTCAAACTTGTAATAGAACTGGAGCCTGCTCTGGACCACTGCCCCTCCTGATTCACACTCTGAACTGTAAGATCACAGGTGACCACACCAACTGTCACTGCCTGTTTCTCCCCTTTCCTGTGAGCTCATGAGTCTCCCTAAGAGCGGCACGGATCCAGAGACTTTACCTCACCAAGGCTTCCTGGTCTGTAGAGGACACATGTCAAAGGACAGAAGGGAAGGCCTCACTGAGTTCGGACAGAGAGCAAGGCCTGAGAATGCCTGGATCCCTTGCACTGCCTTAGCCCTCCCAAAGCCAGAAGCAGGGAAGGCCACTGGGAGAGAGCTTTTAATTACCCGCAGGTGTCCCAATTAAGCAACATTGCCTCCCCAATTAGCAGTCCCTTCCATTGGAAATCATTAGGCTTAATTCCATTTCCCAAGAAACATCTTAATCAAGCAAGCTCTGTCCCCAACTCCTGAGGCAGCCAGGCTCCATCAAGAAGGCCTGCCTTGTCTGGTGGGGGAGGGAGATGCTAAATGGGGCTTTGGATCAATTTTCCAATTAAACCCATTCTTTTAATTATACTGTTTTCTAATGCTTATCCAGACCAAGGGCTCTGCTTCTTAACTCTTGTCTGAAGGGAGAGCATATGTTATGAAGGAGACAAATCTGTGTGTATAATATCAAAACATCTCTTATTAAAAATATGTCTGATGGAGATTGCTCAGTGGTTAAGAGCTCTAGCTACTCTTGCAGAGGACCTGGGTTCAGTTCCCAGCACCCACATGGTGGCTTGCAACCTTCCATAGGTCAAGTTCCAGAAGCTCCAACCCCTCTTCTGACCTCCATGGGCACCAGGAACTCACACTGTGCACATACCAACTATGTGTGAGGCAAACACTCATATACAGGAAAATAAAGATTTTTAAATCTAAAAAAGAATATGTCCAAACCACCATGCTGTGACAAGCACAGCCACTTACCAAGACATAGTAACACAGCGGCATCTTCACTGTTAGTCAGGAAGAGCCCTCAGACCCCCATACAATGGTTCTGTTTGGCGGGGAGTGCGGGGGTTGGGGTGGGGTGTCTGTTTTGTTGGTTTTGTTGTTTGTTTCTTGTTTGTTTTCTTGAATTCAAAAGTTGTTAAAATTTAAGAGGAGAAACCGGAAAGAAACCCTTCCAGATGCTGATGCCAAAACTGACTTTTAAAGTTCTCAGTGTTGGGATCCAAACCTTCTGTCAGCAGGTGAGGGGGGGGGGGTAGTCTCCCATCTGGGCAGCTGTGAGTAAAACTATACTGTGAGTCAGCCCTGAGGCTGACTGCTGGTCATCAGGTCAAAGAGCCTCAGTGTCCTGCTGACAAAGGCTCCATCCCCCCCTTCCCCCGCCACCTCTCCACCACCTCCTCCACACACAGGTTGACAAAGGCTCCATCCCCCCCCCCTTCCCCGCCACCTCTCCACCACCTCCTCCACACACAGGTTGACTGTCCGGCTCCTCTTAGGCCGAGCAGACCTAGTATCCTCAGGACGGGCTGTTTCAGCTCCTTTAGCTCCCTTCTCAGTAAACCTACTCTTTCACGAAAGAACCAAGGAGGGGAGAGTGTGAAGGATGGAATTGCTTCAATCACAACCTAGAGTCCCTGGGAAATGTATCTGTTCATACCCTGCAAACACATCTTCACTTTCATCTGAGATAGACCATGAAGTTCAAATCTAATTCTGTTTCTTTTCACTTTTTTCATATCCATGTTAATTGCATTCCTATAAAATTGAGAAGAGAGAAGTGCCTCTCTCTTTGGTACTAAATTTAATACAGGCATGATTAGAGGTGTGTTTGTTCCTGTTGCTTTGAGAGCTGCGTGCATTAGCCCTGCTGAAATCAGATTAACACCTAACCATTCCCGCTGCTCCTGGAGGCCTCAGTGCACTGCCTGGACGATAACTGCCCTCTGCTGACTTTTCCCAAGTCAGTTACTTTTTAACTTCGTAATTCATTACTGTATATATATATATATTTTTTTTTTTTTGGTTTTTCCGAGACAGGGTTTCTCTGTGTAGTTTTGGTACCTGTCCTGGACTTGCTCTGTAGCCCAGGCTGGCCTCGAACTCACAGAGCTCTGCCTGCCTCTGCCTCCCCAGTGCTGGGATTAAAGGCGTGCGCCACCACCGCCCGGCGTGTATATTTTTAAACTTTCTTTTTGTTTGGTTTTGTTTTTCAAGACAGTGTTCCTCTGTGTTACAGCTCTGGCTGTTCTGGAACTCACTTTGTAGACCAGGCTGGACTCAAACTCAGAGATCCACCTGCCTCTGCCTCCCGAGTATTGGGATTAAAGGCCTGAGGTACCACCACCCAGCTAAACCTTTTAATCAGTTTAATTCATTGTTACCCAGCTCTCAGTGACAGCATCAGGTTCCAATGACTCTCACTCTGACCACAATAGGCTGAATATTCCTTTACACTATCACCTTAAACACACCAGTCTAAAGTCGACGGTTGCACACTGGCTTACACCATTTCATCTGTCTCTTCACCCGCTCAGTCCTCTGGCTTGTTAATTGAGTCACTCTTTTCTCTGTATGGACTCTAGATTGAAGAATTTCCACGCACAAGCCACAATTCACCGAGTTCAGGATTAAAGCTTTCAGGTTGGGGCAAATGAAATTCTTTGTTTATCCTTCACGAAGGTCAGTCCTTGGAGCACACCACAAATGACAGAGGCTGTGCCTAGCAACCCACCACAGATGACCAGAGGCCACATCTTACTACCCACCACAGATGACCAGAGGACACGCCTTACCACCCACCACAGAT
>CABHPH010136527.1:0-41840 GCA_902168325.1 Peromyscus nudipes | reverse complement strand
CTTAGTCTATAGTGTTGAAGGTAATTATTAAGCTGCAGCAAGGCTGTAGTATTACACATGTGACCCAGATCAATTAAGAAAAATAAGCTATGTTCATTGCAAAATGAAAAGAAAAAAAAAAGTCCACAGATAAAGAAGAAGATGCTAAGGAGAAATATGTGAATTGAGTAAAGCAAAATGATAGGATTTGGACAACTCTAACATACTTGGTGTGTGACTCTCCCCTTAAGCTTTTAAAAAGATTTGCAGGTGGAGAAATACCAAGATGAGCTCAGAAATGAGGCAGGAAATGGCCTGAAGGCAATTTGTCTCTTCTAAAGAAGTAGTATTTGTAGCTATGAGGGATGTGCAGAGCTGGGAAAGCAAAGGAAAATCTTCAAGTCTGCATTGGCTCTAAAGATAGATAGCACTGAGACAAATTCCAGTGACAAGGTGGTGAAAAATCTGCATGGATATTGTCACTCCAAGTACTCAGCAGCACAGGAGTCATGGTGTGGTCTGCAACTCATTAAGGCGGTCCAGGAAACCTTCTGGGAAGAGATCATCGGAGTGAAGAGGGCCCACATAGTTTCAATTTTGATGGTGTTTTATCTGTGCCTGGCACATCTTATATTTCTCCATAGCTCTCCACTCTTCAGTCTATTTACACACCTACACACCTGTTATTTGACAAGCACAAGTAGTCTTCGAGGTTGGCAAGTGTTACAAGCCCAAGTGACTTGTCCAAGAACCCACAGCAAACTAACTGGAATGGACATTTGTTGTCAATTACTGAAAGTCTCCTATGTATCAGGGGTAGTCCAGATAGTCCACTGGTTTAAAAAAAAAAAAGAGGAAAGAAAAAGAAATTAAAGCAATTTTACA
This sequence comes from Peromyscus nudipes, assembly GCA_902168325.1. Classification (NCBI taxonomy): domain Eukaryota; kingdom Metazoa; phylum Chordata; class Mammalia; order Rodentia; family Cricetidae; genus Peromyscus; species Peromyscus nudipes. The sequence continues at coordinate 40,976 of CABHPH010136527.1, read as the reverse complement.
AAACACTTCAAATGAAATAGTGGAATTTCTTCTAGAAATAAGGAAGCAGACTCAGGGAGGTTCTGTATTTTGCTCAACATCACACCGATCTTATGTGGAAGAGTCTGGCTGCAGAAGAACATTGTTTTAAAGAGTGCCGTCTTCCTCTCCACTATCTCAACTTGTCTAGAGTTTGGAAATTATGCTCAGCTGACTTTGAATGTACACCCTAGAGAAAAAAATGCTGCTACATTAGCAAAACATGCACATTTTCTTGGGGGCGGGGGCACAGGACACTAGCAAGAGTATAAATGTATAAATTGACAAATTAAAAAGCATCGAAGCTGAACAAGAAAAGAATAAATTTTAAAATGAAGACTAAATAAAATATGATATTGGAAACCCCATGGTTTTGACATACAGACATGAAGATATTAGGAACTGGTTGGTGTTACTGCAGAAATAATGCATCAGAAACAAGACCCTAAAACTATCTATATGTTCATCGAAATAGAAAAGCAGGTCAGATCCTGAAAGCACTTCAGATATTTTCTATATTTAAAACAAACCTTCATTTTCCCCCCTAGGATCTCCTGTGTTTAAATACAGTTTTTACAGAAACCAGTATTTCAACGTAGTAACTTCTTCACCAGTTAAATATTGATATGCCATTCTCTTAGCATAATGACCAAACAGAATACTCCATCAATGTGTTGAACCGGTGTCCCTTAGTCCTGCTAAACAAGTCAGCAATTGCCTTCTTTGCTGAGTCTTAGTTTCTACGAAATCTACAAGGCAAAGGTTTGCATTGAATTGAAAGGAAAACCGGGAGACAATCCATTCATTTACATGAAAGCTAGCTGTCATTTGAAACTCACAGGCAACCAACTCTTCCCAGACTGCTGGACGAATTTCCTCCACCCAGCTGCCAATCTCTGTTTCACCTAGAAAAGCCCCAAGCCCCCTCTTCTTTGCTATTAAATTCCATATTAACACCTCCCAGCTGCCAAACCTCTTCGCTCCCTCCTTTGTCTACCTTTATAGTATGTGATCAAGACCAAATGCTCCAGCAAGCTTAAGTCTTACAGATGCACAAAATACACATGGGGAAACAAAGCCTTCAGAGACAGGGCATCCTTTAATGTTTAATTAGCCTAAGCCTGCTGCTTACACATATTGTTGTCTACTGGCTGTAAAGTTCCATACCAGTAAAGCTTTAAAAACAACAACAAAAAGTCTTCTCCAGTATATTCATGTCTGAAGGTCACAATCTAGTTAATTTTTTAATTCTCTTTAATATATTTTAATAATAATTTAAAACTCATCCACATAGTATTTTGATCCATCATTTCTAAGTATATTTCTTAGTTTTTCATTAAAATTATTTATAAGCTATTACTTATAAAAACTTCTTGTGAATTTTTCAAGTAGTTTGTTTTAATATCAGTTTGGTTTTTTTTTTCTTTTTCTTTTCCTCTGATTCAGGGTGTAGGAGATCATTTTCTTCCAAGAAAACAAAAACCAAAAACTTGAATACAGAATCAAACCTCTGGAAACAGGAGATCAAAGACCATATTTTAAAAAGTGTTAAGTTATAAAACACAGATAGAGAACCAACCTAATCTCTACTGTGAACAAGTATCCTGAAGATACTTTGAAGTTAAATGTAACTTCTTTTAACTATAATTCCCAAAATAGCAGAAAGGATACCGTGTATTATTCACAAACAAAAAAAGCATATGATCCCAATGAGGACGCATGTGCTGTGCCTAGCCAGAAATGAACAGAGCAGTTGTTTTGTAAACAAGTGGATGATCGATTACATTGATGGACAAACAAATCACAGGCGTGGGCAGAAAAGTGTAATCTGAACTGTTGTGCATACTTTATATTTTGTCAGTCTTCATCAGAGACTATATATCTAATACTTATGCTGTTACTGACTCCACAGCATGCTACTGCAAATTCTTCTAGAAAATCCCTTGTTGGCTGATGCCCCTGCAGCTCTTATTAGTGAAACTGAAGAATACCTTTATCATGTCAAATATGTTCAGCTGTTTACTGCACGCAAGTAAGATGTGTCTGACATCATTCATCTCTTTGACCTTTGACCTGCAGATCTAAACTGTAACTAGGGTGACCAAAGCTTGACCTTACAATGCTGAGAAACTTTAAAGCTCCGCAGTATTTTGGGTCACATTGTTAAGTTAGACAAAGGGGTAAAGAAGTAATGTGACAGTTTCCTGGGAATTAAGGTCAGCAGGTCAATTCTGCTGAGGTTGTGAGTGTGTGTGTGTGTGTGTTAAGGAAACTAGTTAAATTTTTGATCTGGAAGAATTTTTAGAATAGTATTTTGTTTAAAGTTGTAAAAAGTTTAAAGAAATCAATTCATGAATCTCTAAGAAAGACAGAGATATAATTAGTGTCCAACAGTTAATAGTGTCCCTTACATCTTACAAATGCAATACAACATATGTGTTCAGGGTTTTCACAACCACTGGTAACTCATTTCATGTGCAGATTCTGTTTCAGTAAAGAAATAATGATAAGGAGATATGCTAAGATAAATAACGCTAAGAAGATAATGATAAGGATAGAATACCAAGAAGATAACACGATCACACTTTTTTAAAAAAAGGATATTCTTAGGAATAAAATCATACTCATTTCCTACATATCTATTGAATGAAACTGCTCATATGCATATGCAGTACTTGTTTGTCACATGTTGTTCTCTGAGGACAGCCTGTAATAAACAAAATAATAAGCATGCATGCACATGCAGGGACATTTCTGCACCGCACAAGCATGGTGGCTACGACTCCTGAGTGGGGCTCCTACTGTGGTTAGGTGTGCTCACACTGTATAATTAAAGCAACACTTCACACACAAACTGTGAGTCTCTATTCTCAAGATTTTCTAATGATGCCAATGATAGGCCAGATTAACCTTTTCCACAAAAAGACACTCTGAGGCATTGCTTTGAGGGTATTGTCTTGATGCCTAATCATTTCTATGCCGAGTCAAGGGAAGCAAATTATTTGGTGTTCATCTGCGTAGGAGTGGGGTGACATTTTCTTCATAAGCAAAGCCAAATCAAATAATATTCCTGCCAACCAACTCAATATTAAAACACATTCTAAAAGACAATTACAGGTGATTTACATGGTTTGTTATTATTTTGTAAATAATACGCTCTATTTTTTCCCTAATCAGCTGCTAAAGAAGGCATCATTTCCTAAATGAATTTTATCTCATATTTAAAATTAGGAGTGACTTTATACAAAAATCTTATACCAAATTTTACCAGATATCCAGAAACACACAGAAAGGCAAGGACACTAGTATTTCCTCTGTGTTTTCCCCCCTTGAAAATCTAGAGTCTGAGAAAGCAGGGCTGCAGAAAGAGCAGTTACCGCTTGCTACCTTCCTGTCTGCTGCCTCTTTTACCAGGGTGTCTACAGGGAAGGGTGTGTCGGTAGCAGATGTCCGTATGTCTGTTAGAAACCTTACAAATCTTTAGTGGGTGTAAGGAGCCTTTGGAACGGCAAACAACTTGAAGACTTAAAGAAAAATCCAAGAATGGCCACTATCAAGGAGTTTTGGCGATATGCCCCAGGGAGCAGAGTGCCAGCGCATCACACTGGGACAGGGTTAGGAAGCCATGGATGATCTGGCAGGGGGGCAAAGAACACACAGCACACAGAACCAGTGGAATCTTCTGATCACATCCTTTTCCATCTGACCAGATAAAACTAACGTGTAAGCAAAAACGTTTTGAAGCCTAAGTAGATAGTCATTTGGAGAAATACCTCAAGGGACCCTAAAATCATAGACTATGTTATCAGAAGGTTGACAGTCTACTTTAAATAAGAAATAAATAGGTAGAAGAGAGGGCCTACCTCAGAAAATCAAAGAGGCAAGTTTACCTCACTTCCCTGGTGTGATGCATCTAAAACCTAAGTAGTTTATCCGGGAAACTAAAAATATACCATTAAAAAAAGACAACAGACATAAATTATTGTACATAGACTTCTTTATCAATTTCCAAGCCACATTTCATTCTACTGTAGTCTCTGTTTTCCATTCCTTTTCCTGAAACTTAGTTATACTGTGGTGATACCTTAATACAGTCACCACTGGACACAATCTGCTAATATCTCATTTAATACACCCAGATTAAAGTTCCTAATTAAAACTGATAAACACTTCTCACCTTTATGTGTGCTATTTGGGGCCAATTCTGAAAAGCTATTACATACTGAATTTAATGGCAGTAATATGAGAGATCACCACCAAACCAGCACATTATGGGAAAACAAATGGGGCGGGGAGATAGATTAACAAAGTAGGAAAAGACATGGAGTTTTTGCATTATTAAAATCTTAAGTGTGAGGAGTGTGAGGTGAGCCAAGAGTCAGGTCAGCTCATGTCCACTCTCTGGAACAGGGGAGTCCCCTCAGATTCAGCCACGGCGACAACAAACCACTCCTGGCTCCATTCCTAAGACATTGAGACAAGACGTGGAAACTCATGAAAATTAAATACGTACTTTTAAAAGGTCACAACAGGAAGTTCTGTGGAGGAGGTTGGGAAAGATTACCACATAGGATGAGACCATGCAGATGGCCTTGGCTTGGAAATCATGGGAATCTACTGAGCTTTCTAGTTCTAGAATTTGGACATTGGAAATCTACTTTCTTTTACAATTTCTTGAAGAACTGGTGTAAATCCACCCAAGGGAATGAAGGATGGAAAACACAAATAGCTAATGCTTTAGTTGCTTCTCTGGTTATTATTGATTGAGGTTAGGTTTCTAAGTATCTTGAGTTATCCTTGAGTCGAGTTAGCCTTTCTCAGAAAATCATTTATTTTGCCCTAAGTCTGAAAAGCGTGGATGTTACAGAATTCCCTTAACATCTCCCTACTTTCTGAGAGTGGCTTCATGTTGACGCTCTGGGGTTGGCCTTCGATCAGCTGTGCCATGACTCACTCTGCTTTGTACTTCCTGTGGTTCCTTGCCTTTTATCTCATGCTATCCTTTGTTTCCATTTTTGCTTTCTAATAAATACACTTGAGATTGTCTACTTTCCTGTGTTTACTTCTTAGGGTCCATTATATTGGTTTGGGTATAAAATAGTATTTCCCTTTCTAAATGGTTTGATATTTGTATTTCAATGTCCTCATTGCAAAAGGTTTTTTTACAAATTTATTTTATATGTTTTAACTTTTCAAGTAAGTTGAATGATTTGCCCAATCTGTTACTTTTTTTTTTTTAATAATGGGCTGCCCTTAGAAACTGAAATAAGAGTTCTACATGCTGTTAGCTCTGCAGTACTGGGTATATACATGGCCATGGTTTACTTTCCAACCCTGGATAAAAAGAAATGAACAGTGGTTTGTAAGATTTCCTTTATGTACTGTTTAGGAAAACGCTATGTTACAAATAGTCCCATTAGTCTCCATTAGCTATACATAATCTTTTCCATACCATCTCTTCAAAACATGTTAGTAATAGAATAGTAAGAAATTGGAGGCTGGCATGGTAGTGTATGCCTGTAATCCCCACACTCAAAGGCTGAGACTTTAAATAAATAAAAGAAGGAAGGAAAGAAAAAGAGAAAAGGAAAGGATTGGGACCCAGACAGACAACAAACTAATCTTAAGTGTGTGGTGAGGCAGAAGTTGAACCCAGGCCTGCTCTGAGTCCACACACTTAATACCTGTAACAGATGCTTCCATAATTAGCAGTCCTCCTCCCACTGACAATAAACATTATTTTGTTGTATCACAAAAAAATCTGAGGTAAAGAATCTACAATACCTGCACTGAGCCTCTCCCTGTATTATCTCCTTTTTTTTAGTCTCTTCCTCTTAAGCTGGAAAGCCTAGCACAGTGTGGGGATTCCACTCCTGAGCTCTGAGGAGCCCTTAGTGGTCATGTGAATAATCAACTCCCACACTAGAATGACAGAGAGTGAGCTCTGCCCATGAGAGGTCTGCAGCTCCATTGAGGATAGCCAGAACCCGAGCTGGCCAGGAGAAGGAGGGTTCCTGTCCCACAGCTTTAGTGAAGCTGTCAAGTCATCTTTGCTGAGGACACAGAAAGACATGTGAGAAACCGGGCTAGAAGCTTCAACACTGGCCAGACCCACTAAGGAGCAAGGACAGTTTATATCTGCCTGATAGGGTAAAGTCCCAACTCTCAGAACCCACCAGACATAAGGCACACGCCATTGTTTCAAATCACTGTTTCGAGTAATTTGCCATACAGCTTAGGAAACCGAGATGGCAGCCAGCATGAGTAAGCTCTCAGTAAACACCAGTTAACAGTGAGTAGATGACCAATTTAGAACCACAAGTAGTCAACTTCCTATTCATATATATAATGAGTTTCCTTTTCTAATGACATTATTTTGAGTTCTTATGACAATGTAACATAGGAGAGCATGTGTTTGGAGAACCCTATTATACTTCATTTAACAGCAAGCACTCAGGGGTAGCAGGCACTATGTGATGCTCCAGAGCACAATGGGGAGAAGACTCAGGCAAGACCCACTGATCTCTGCTCATGTGAAGGTCCCAGTACAGTCACACAGAGGGACGCTAGTCAAATGACCACAAAGAAGATGAACCAGATTATCTATCCTAAGGAGGATAATTTATAAGAGAAGGACGTGCCAGGAGAATTGTAGAAGTGGAGGGAGCTGACATACTCAGGAAAGTAACAGAAGAGAAACCGATGTCTGAAGGAAAGGGAGGAATGGCAAGGTATTAACCAGTTGACAGGGAGAAAGGAGATCCAATCCAAGAGGAGAGGACACAGGATTATAGTGGAAAGAATCCACCAACGGCCTCCTGGAAACAATAACACACAACTGCCGCACAGGTTTTAAAAGCTGTTTTACTTACTTGCCCACTCCACCACATCTAACACCCTCACTATAGCTACTGCTCACTAGCCAACTATGTAAACTCATTTTAGAAATTCTCTTAGTAAGACAAAAAAAAGCAAAAACAAAAACAAAAAAATACCAAGTCATCAGATGCAGACAAAACATTTTCAAAATCATTATTTCTAAAGCTTACAAAATATTTTTACATTCAGTGCAATGGATTTTGGCACAAACTGCTCAGAATCACAAAACATAAGTGGAAAAATTGTAAAAACAAGACATAAGAGGGGGAAAATTGGACAACTAGGTACTGTCTTATAAGAAAGAATTCAAGGTTTTGTATTTAATATTAGCATTTACAGTCTCTTGTGTAATTAAACAATTTCCCACCGAACTGAACATGTATGCAAACAGTATTAATAGTCTAACAATTACCTGGGTTTTAGGATCTTCAGCAGCATATATACACAATCGTATCTTAATGTGCTGCCGGCCACCCTGTGTCTGTGCTCTGAAAATGCAGCGGTTCACCTAACAAAGCACAGGAGATTCTTTGATGGTTCCCTGGAACAGAAACTGGTTTATATGCCTCCCTGAAAGGAAATTAAATAGAAAATCCTGCATTTAAATAACACTGAAGTAGTGACACCAGTGAATTGGGGCCAGGAAATTCAAAGTTAAAGTGGAGGCTGGCACTCTATCTCAAACTAGCCATTGTCCTGCACCCACCGTGGACCCTGCAAAGTTAATTAAATCTAAGTTCTGGCCAGTTAATATAAGTAGTGTAGAAAACGTTATAGGTATTTCACCCTTTAAATGGCCTTTTGTGCTCCACTTCCTATTACTGAGACACAAAGAGCCCGTGTACGTTTTTCCTTCTTGTAAAAGAGAAAAGGAAGGGGAATTTTGAGCTAAAGGAGATTATTTTATCTTATACATGCACTGTCTTCCTAAGCTCAAATAAAAACTGCCCCCTGAAATGCTTCATGTTTCCCCAGAGCAGCAGTCAGAAGGATTTCCATCAAAAGCTATGCTTAATCTTTGACTTCAGTGCTTTTCATATTCCCTGGTATAGTCATGCTTCCTGATTTCTGAGACTATATAACCTTAGAATTACAACATATATTACTAATTTCCCATAGATTGTTCTTAAATTGTAGTTTTTAAAGCATTGAGTTGCATTCTAGTATTAAATTTAAAATGAAATTTTCAAAATAACTGACAAAAAGTTCACATTTATCTCTAGTAATTGTGTCTTGGCAACATTATAGAAGTTATTTCTCATCAAAATGTTCAGCTAACAAAATAACTGGTTTCAATTTCAGAAGAATTTATATTTCACTCTATTCTAAAAATCTTTCCAGGAATTAAAATTGATTTTCAGTTGCCAAGATTTTTTTTAAACTAGCATAGGATTATTTTTAAAAAAAATCATTTTGCTTTATTTAATTCGAAACTGTGTTAAAGAAGAAACTGGACTATATTTCAAAAATACGTTCTTATCAAGTTTACTTTAGATATGCCTTTTTAATGGTCAACGCTTTTCAAATAAAGAGTTCATGTGTTCTAAAGCAAATTTACACAAATAATTAAATAAAGAGAAATGAGATGACAGGTAGTCCCTTATATGGATATGCCCACATTGGATTCAAGCAACAGCTTCTGTTAAACCCTGAGCTACATGAAAGCCCCCGAAATAAACTTCAAGTGACATCAGTGAACATGACAGGGCAGACAGTTCCGAGAGCATGGGCCCCCACAGAAACACTCAGATATGAAGGCAAACTGTCAGAATCAACTTTGTCAGAACTCTGAAGAACACTTGGAGATTTACATCAACTAAGCAAACACACAAGGAAGCTTACAAATGCTAGGAAAGGATTACAGCACTTGACTGAATCTGCCTTTACTGTCTTTTCCTTCTCCAGTGTGGGACTCCAGTCCTTGGGAACGGAAGAAGAAAAGGCCCTATGCATAAAGGATGGGTTTGTTCCAGTCTATATGGAGGATTCTTTGGAAAATAATGCTAAACACTTTACTTTGTTTCTATCACTTGAAATGCCTGTTGTAGAGAAAAGGCTGTAGGAATCCCTAGAGAATGTTACAAGGTACATTAGCTTGTTTTGTTGTTGTCCTTGTTGTTGTTTGTTACTACAACAAAATACTTGAGACAGATGTCTTGACAGAAGAAGAAGAGAAGGAGGAGGGGGAGGAGAAGGTGGGGGAAGAAGAGGAAGAAGTCTTTGTTAGAGACATTCAAGGACATAGACAGCACCAGCATAAGCTTCCATCTGGTGAGGACCTGTGGAACCAATGCAGAGTGTATATGGGAGCAATAGATCCCATCCTGTGGCAGAAAACCAGAGCACCTGGGGCCCATCTGAACACCTTAATCTCAACACCCATAATTGACCCAGACTACAGTAAAAGAAGCTACATGGAAGTTACAAAAAAGGAGACATTGAGTTCAAAATTCTAATGAGTGAAAAAGAAAGACACCATGTAAAGATGAAGGTGTCAGTACAATAAGAAGATATGAAAATCATAAATACGTGCACAGAGGCCATCTCCAGGGTGGGCCACATACTAAGTCACTAGCAAGTCTTAAATACATTGTAAGATGACAAGTTAACCTATAAAATACCTTGAGACAAAGGAAAATAAATACAACTTACTAAAGTTATGGTATGCAACAAAGCATTGTTCAGAGGAAAGTATGTGGCTGTAAATGACTTCACTTAAGGAAGGAAGGAATCATTAAAGTTAATAATCTAACTGTAGTCTTTCAGAAGAGAGCAAACTAAACCCGAAGCTAGTAGAATAAAGGAAAGAACAAAGGTCACCAGAGATAAATGAAACAGAGACTAGGGAATCAGTAGAGTCCATGAAAACATTTAAAAAATACCAACAGAATTCATAAGCTTTTAGTTATACTAAAATAAGCATATTGATAAAGTAAAGAAAATCAGAAATCAATAGACATTATTACCAATCTTAGAGAAATGAAGCTCTATTATAAGAGAATACTATGAATACTTGTGGACCAACAAATTAGACAAAATCAACAATTCCTAGAAAGACACAAACTACCAAACTGACTCAAGAAGAAAACTCAACAGACGTAGTAAAATATTATTTTAAGGTGTATTACTTTTGTTTATGTTGCATTTGTTTAACTCTGTGAAGCTGTGTTACTGTGCCTGTGTAAAATACCTGATGGTCTAATAAAGAACTGGCCAATAGCAAGGCAGAAGAAAGGATAGGCGGGGTGAGCAGGCAGAGAGAATATATAGAGGGAGAAATCTGGGGAGAAGAAAAACAGGTGGAGGAGTGAAAAGATCTAGCAGCCAGAGAAGGAAGAAGACTCCAGGGACCAGCCACCCAGCTACACAACCAGCAAGCCACTAAGTAAGACTAAGATTTACAGAAGCAAGAGAATTCGAAAAACCCAGAGGCAAAAGGTAGATGGTATAATTTAAGGAAAGCTGGTTAGAAACTAAGCCATGCTAAGGCCAGACATTCATAAGTAATAATAAGTCTCCATGTGTGATTTATTTAGGAGCTGGGTGTCGCCCCCCTCCAGAAAAAGAGTAAAAAATAACTATACAATAATTAGACATACTACAAGGGATTGAGTCAGTAATCAAAAATATCCCAATAAAGGAAAGCACCAGTTACAGCAAACATTTCAAGAATTAACATCAGTCCCTGTCCACCTCTTTCAAACAGTATAGGAGGAAGGAAGGCTTGCTAACTTGTTTAGGGACCTGAATCAAAGCCAGACAGGACATGATACAAAATAAGAACTACAGAGCAATAAAGCTTATGGAATTGGTGCCCAAGAAAATGTATTTGGTATTGCAAGAGGTCCTAAATAATTAAGGCAATATAGAAAGGAAAAGAAAATTGGTGGACTCACACTTGTAATTTCAAAACTTACTACAAAGTATCAGTAATCAAAACCGCTGATGCTGTTGTAAAACAGGACAATGAGGGAGAAAATAAACAGTGCACAACTAAATTTTTTTTTTTGCAGAAAAAAAAAATTTTATTCTGAGATCTAAAATCTGAACAAAAAATATTGAACTTTAGAAAATATCCTCATGGACACATGGAATTTCATTTTCTTCCCCAATATGTTAACAATCTAAAACAAACAAACAAACAAAAAAATCACAAAACGTGACCCTTAAAAAAGTGCTGTCCAGTCTGCCTGCGGTTACCTGTTCAGTTTCCATGTTCTACTGAGGTACGGCCTGCTCACTTTGGTAAAGTTACAAGTAACAAAAGAAAACAAAAACCAACCAACGAAAACAAAACACAGTCACAGTCTTCCTCAGTACAGGCTGTAACTACAAGAGAAATTCATCGAGGAAACCATTCATCCTGTTTAAAAAAAAGAAATACAATACAGAAACCCTCATAATTCTCAGTTGCTGAGTTAAAAACAAGGTGAAAACTAGTCGCTGCACCTCAAACCTCCACGACACCCAGCCAGTGAGCACCCCAGTGGCCAGGCTCCCGAGGTGGGCATCCGACAGTTCAGTGCCGAGGACAGTGGAAGCGGCAATGAGCCAAAGGCACGTGGTCAGTTTCGCTTCTGCTGATGCCCTGGTCTGAGCTTCTGGTCAAGTGAATTTTAACAAGAGCACCAGGGGCTGGAGAGATGGCTCAGTGGTTAAGCGCACTGGCTGCTCTTTCAGAGGACCCAGGTTCAATTCCCAGCACCCACAAGGCAGCTCACAACTATTTGCAACTCCAGTTTCAGGAGATCCAGCTCCCTGACACAGAATATATACAGGCAAAACTCCAGTGCACATTAAATACAAGAAAAAACAAATAACAAGAGCACTAAATGTACTCACTAGTGTGATATAGTCTTTAGTAAAGAATACAGTGGTTACTGGACATCCACATGATAGAAAATGAAATTAGAGCCTGCCGAACTCATATGTAAATTTTAAACTTCAAATAGATAATAAATTCATGTAGAAGAGACAAAACAATAAGGCTGTTAGAAAAACAGAACAGATATTCATGACCTTGAATTTGGTAACAAAATCTGAAATAAAGTACCAAAAGCATAAGCAAGAAAAACTAAATACATAAATTGGATTTCTTCAAAATTAAAAGCTTTCCTGACTAAAATAACTACCAAGAAAATAAAAATTTAACACAGAGGGTAAAATAAAATATTTGTAATCACGTATCTCATAAGTGTTAAATATCAAAAATATATAAACAACAAAAATAAATTTTTAAAAAGGTCAGAGGACTTCAATAGTCATTTATTCAGAGCAATATATAAATAGTGAACTCAACATGCATGTGAAAAGACAGTGTCATTAGTGACGAGGGAGATGCAAAGCAAAACATCATAATACTATTTTATACTCAGTACTATAGGTATAATTTTAAAAATGAGGCATTATAAATATTGACAAGGATATGAAACATTGGAATTCTTGTACATCTCTGATGGTAGAGTAAAATGCTGGCATTTCTGTGGTTTTCAAAAAGTTAAGCAGCCCATGCCTTTAATCCCAGCCCTCCGGAGACAGAGGCAGGAGGATCTCTGTGAGTTTGAGGCCATCTTGGTCTCAGTAGTATGTTCCAGGACAGCCAGAGCTACATAATAGAGACCCCCTGTGTGGTGGTTTGAATGAGAATCGCCCCCATAGGCTCATATGTTTGAATGCTTGGTCCCCAGTTAGTGGAACTGTTTGGGAAGAATTAGGAGGTGTGGCCTCGTTGGAGCAGGTTTTTAATTGGGGGTTGGTTTGGAGACTTCAAAAGCCCAAGCCAGGTTCAGTGTCACTAACTCTGACTGCTGCTTGCAGATCAGGATGCAAAGCTCAGCTGATGCTTCAGTATCATATTTGCTCCCTACCATGATAAATATGGACTCACCCTCTGAAACTGTAAGCAAACCCCCAGTCAAATGTTTTTTTTGTAAGAGTAGCCTTTGCCATGGTGTCTCTTCACAGCAACAGAACACTAACTGAAACACTTTGTCTCAAAAATACAAAAAAGGAAAAGGAAAAAAAAAAGTAAAAGGTTAAACAGAATATAACCAAGAGAGACTAAGACATATGCATGAACACAAAAGCTCTGCATATGTTAAGAACTTAAAGTTTATAGCAATATTAGTCATACAAAATGCAAAGATACCCAATAGCTATGAAAAATTAATTAGCAAACATACATATGAAATTCATCGATGTATATGGAAGAATATTACTCAGTCTCAAGAAGGAATGAAGTATTGGCACATTATAATGTGACGGCACTTTGGATCAGGCACAAATGTCACATACAGCATGATTATATTCGCCTGAAATTTCTAGGCCAGCAAATCCTGCGAAGCTGAAAGCACATTGGTGGCCGCCAGGAGCTGGGGTGGGGGGGGGTGAGGAGAGAAGGTAAAATGGGGGGGATACAGGATTTCCTTTGGGGTGATGAAGCTATCTTGAGATTGGAAGTGGTGGTTTTACAGTGTGGATGCACTAATTGCCACTAAATTGTTTATTTTTAAAAGGATTAATTTTATGGTATATGAATTTCACAACAGTAATTTTTTTCAGTTAGATCATACAACTAATTATGGAGCTAAAGAGTACAAATTATCACGCAGGAAACAGAAGTAACCATCCATAAGAACCTGCCCTGCAGTAGTGTCCCTGAGGTGGTGGCTGGAATTGCAAAAAAGAGTGACTTCAGATAATAGCAACAGCAGGAATTGCCTGCAGAAAGTGCAGTTCCTTACTAATAACCCTGCAACCCTGGCAGGGACCTGGAAAAGCCATTCAAACCAATGTTTCTGTTTGGATTACCACCACCAGCACCAGCACCCATCCCCCACCTCACCCCGACCCCTCCTATGCAGACACACTCCCTGGCGGTAATCTTGTGTGAGTGAAAGAAAGAAGAGGGATCTACAACAGGAGATTTCTATTAACACTGGGTCGGTTTCCAGTTTTTCCACAGAGTTAAGAAATCATATTTTAATTACTTGGAAAACTTAAACAAAACACCATTAGCCATACTCACTCACATAGAGTTCTGGTTATTGACATGGGATGTGATGGGGACATCTAAGTTTTTATTTATGTGTTTGTTTGATGACTATAATATGCATCCTATGCTAATATATGACGTTTAAATTTGGTTTTGTTTTTAAAAGCTCCCCAGGAGATTTATTTTTTTCTTGCTGCAGTCATGACTGAGAACAAGCTAGACCACAGAGTTCCCCTTTTCAGACACATTTCCAACAGTTTCTGGTGTTTGGGTGACTATCCTGAGCCAAAACATTACATATGCCCTGCCATTTAGTGTTCATAACGACTTTAGTAGGCAGTGTACTGGAAGGGTAAGATGGACGGTTTAGGGACTAAATTGCTCTTGTTTACACATCACCTCTGCCATTACCAGTAAGGCAAATGATGGGCTCTGTGGATTTTTTTCTTCCCACAACGGTAAAATGAATAACTGCAGTAGTTCTCCATTGTAAAGATGGATTGATACAGCATAAAGTTCAGAATTCCATTATTATTTACAGGTAATTAAAAAACGAACAATCAGATGGAATGGCTTACCTAATATCACAGTTTTATTACAATGTAGGCTGAGAGTCAGACTCAAGAATGAGACTTATAAAGCCTAAGTGCAGAGGCAGGGGTGTAGTCTTTAGGAAAGTGCTAATGGAGCTTCTGTGTCTATATAAATAAACCGGTGTCAGGTGGTTCCTACTGTTTTGCAAAAGCCAACTGTTAAATTTTCAGGAATTTCCCAAGCTGGTTATTAAGCACAGTTGTTACCAATAATCAAATTATATACCTTACACTCTTAAAAATTAAGTTACAAGCTAAATAAAATAAGTACTCAAAAAGTATCACTTCCTAGTTGTTTTTTTTTTACATATTTTATGATTATCTGTGCTCTCCAGATTAATTAGATACCTTTCATGTTTACATTTCTTTTGTAAATGAAAAAGACAACTCATGGCAATATCTGTTTATTATTCACAATTGCTAAATCTCTGTTTAAAGAAGACCAAATCTATTGCGAATTCTCTTCCTGTTGCATTTTCCCTCCAGCCCAGAAGATAACAAATTCCAGAAAATGCAAATTTCATTTTCCTACATGACTGAAATGTACCTAGCACAGGAATTAATCCAGATTGTACAATATTAACTTGGAGCTCTGGCACTTTCTTCATTTAAAAGCTATCTCACTGCTCTGGGGGTGGTGGCTCACACCCTTAATCCCAGCATTTGGGAGGCAGAGGCAGATGAACCTCTAGGAGTCTAAGGCCAGCCTGGTCTACATAGTGAGTTCCAGGCCATCGAGGTTATAAAACCTATCTCAAAAATAAAAATAAAAATAAAAATAACAGCTAGCTCAGGAACCAGGTATGGTGGCACATGCCTGTAATCCTAGCATGAGAGAAGCAGAGCCCAGAGGGTGACTGCAAATGCTGTCTCTATTAAGACATCAGTGACAGGGATGCAGTCTGAGTGAGCCCTGGAGAAAAGCTCAAGAGGATAGAGATTTACCTGTTGTGCTTAGCACAAAAGCCCACTAGCTAGTAAGAGCCTGTGCCCTATGTGTTCCCCATACCACACCTAGGGAAATAGCACACATATGACTCCAGGAAACCAGTAAGTCATTTTTGGACCAACCCCTGGACTTCCACTCTTCCTGTTTTCCTGAAATTACCTAGCTCTAACAGTTGACATGAAGATTACAGAAGTCAAAGTGATGGTGGTCAGAATTTAGCAAGCAATTGTTATTACCATGCTGTAATTTTTTGCAGACCAAAAGTCATTACCTGGATGGCTAACTCATTTGCACCAGAGTGGAATCATAGGATTGTGATCTCTGCACAGGGATGCTATTGGATGTTACAGAAGCTGACACCTGGCCCACTGGGCAAACCGTCAGCACCAAAACTATAAACATGACCTTTATTAAGCAGCTACAGAAGGATATGAAATGTAGAGATAACTGGAGATGTCAATAAATGGGATCTAGAAAATAAACACGTACAGGACATGCACAAAGGAAATAAAAGGTTACAGTGACCTCTGGACAAAAGAAAAGAAGCCTAAATGCCAGCAAGAGGCAGTGGGAGAAGTAGTAGGTTCCCTCTCCTTAGGCCTTTTCTTCTTCGTCACCCTTTGTCACTCCCTAGTAGTAGTACATTTTGTCACAAGCCCTCATGTTTCCTAAACTGCTGCCTGGTCCATCAACCATTCTAACAACCACAAAAGACTCAAGACGCAGTCAGGTGGTAGTAGCACACACCTTTAATCCCAGCACTTGGGAGGCAGAGGTAGATGGGTCTCTATGAGTCCAGGACAACCTGGTCTACAGAGTGAGTTCCAGGACAGCCAGGGTAACACAGAGAAACACTGTGTTATAAACCAGAAAAAAAAAAGGAAAGAAAATGAAAGACTCAAGACCCATTCTAAATAGTTTAATAGTTTTGAGCAGAGTAAACTTTCAGAATACTGAAATAGAATGTTTACAAAATATTAATACATATCTGATATTTGGGAAGAATGTCAGAAGAATCAATAGCTTCATCTTTAAGGTATGATGTTTTTACCTTTAAGTATCAGTAATTCATTTAAGAGTGAGGATTTTTTTTTTCCTGAGACAAGGTTTCTCTGTGTACCCCTGGCTGTCCTAGAACTCACTCTGTAGACCAGGCTAGCCTCAAACTCAAAGAGATTTGCCTGCCTCTGCCTCCCAAGTGCTAGGATTAAAGGTGTGTGCCACTACCACTGGCCAGCAAGAGGGAAATTTTAAGTTAATAAAATTCAAATCTGCAAGACTGTATGGTTCATCTTTCACAGGACCCATCTAAATGTTAGACTTCAGCTAGGAGCTGTGGCTGGAGAAGGAATGTGAAAGACCGAGACAGCAAGCCCTGGTGAGAAAAGCCACAGTGGAAGGGTGCTTCCTGTGTCTCAGAGGACCACACTAAGCCCTGACAGAGTACTGCAATAAGGTAATATTAGGAAATAAAACAAGAGGCTCTCAAAATCATTATAGAATAATCTAGAAATGGCCAATACAGCTCTCTCCTGGAGATAGTGACCATAACACTCCATCTCCTCCATCATAAATGAGCATTGTAAGATAGCCCCCATGAACTGATCAAACTTGTCATGTAAGCACATAGAACTCACCAAAAAAAAAGTTGTTTTATTAACATTAAAAGTTTGAAATCTTAAGGTAGAAATCTGACTTCCCAACTCCCTTCAGCATCTGTGGCTGCTGACAACCAAGAACAACTAGAACATTCTGTTTTCCGCTTAGCTTGGCAGCTCTGTCTTCTCTGAGAGAGTTTCTCTCACTGCTTCTCCAACCCAGGGCATCTGCTACAAATGAGATAATGATGACCACAGCCGACTGGGTGTGACCATATGCCAGACACCCCCGTGCTGACCACCTGATACCTGTTGTCACTCAGTGACACGCTGAGAAATGGAGGGGCAAACAGAGACAATGAGGATCCCGAGGTAAGCATTCTTGAAATACCTTTCTACAAGAAAAGATGCACAGCCACAGCAGAAGCAAACGGTAAACAAGGGGACTTTAGATCCAGTGGTGGGATTTGACAGTAAGGATAATTCATTTGCCCCTTCCAGCAACTGCCTGGAGCTAGCAGGGCAATTACTCCAACAGAGATGAAATGACTCATCAAGTCCTCACAGACAGCACTGCAGGTTGTGTCCCAAGCCCCAAACCCACAAAACTCAGCTTCCAGAAGTAAAGAATGCTAAGCAAAGAGTCTGAAACAATGATTTATTACCTTCTGCTCTATCTTCAATCTCATTTTGCTTATATTTTTCTTGTATTTTCTTGACAAACATAAATTGTATACATTTATTGTGTATAACCTAATGCTTTAAGACACATATAAATTGGGCTAATTAGCATCTGGATTACCTCACATATGTTTTACTGAGAACACTTAAAATCTATTCTAGTGATTACTAAATGTGCAATATATTGTATACTTAATACTTATTAAATACTGTTATATACTGATATTAATTATAGTCACCTTTACATAAAATACCTATGATCTTATTCCTCATCTCTATTATAGTTCTGTTGCTGTGATAACACACTTCAACCAAAAGCAAACTGGAGAGGAAAAGGTTAATTTGGCTTGCAGGTCTGATCCATCATTGAAGGAAGGTCAGAGCAGGAAATGAAGGCAGGAATCACAGAAGACTGATGCTTGCTGGCTCACCCAGGCTCATACTCAGCTAGCTTCCTTAGACAGCCCAGGACAACCTGCCCAAAGAACAGTACTTCCCATGGTGGAATGGGCCCTCCCACATCAACTAACAATCAAGACAATCCCTTGCAGACATGCTCACAGCTCAGCCTGACAAAGACAATTACACACAGTTCAGACTTTCTTTTCAGGTGACTCTAGGCTGTGTAGAGTTGATGGTCGTTAAACTGAAATGTTGTACCCTTTGATCACTTCTTTGTACACACACACACACACACACCAAGCTAGTGGAAATCACCATTCCAATCTCTGCTTCTTTTAATTCAACTTTTTTAGATTTCACCTATGCAAATGATCATGTGATTATCTTTATGTAACTGCCTTGTTTCATTTAACATAATGTCCTTAAAATTTCTTCATGTTGTCCAAATGACAAGATTTGTTTCTCTATAAGAATAGACTTCTGATATGAAGGTATCCTCTAACCATTTCCACCGATAGACACTTAGGCTGATTCCTTATCTCAGCCATGTTGAAGAATGCTGCAGAGAAAACAGGAGTGCAGGCATCTCTTGGATATGCTGACTTTATTTCCTTTGCACACAGACCTAGAAAGAGTGTTTATGGATCACATGACGGATCTGTTTTCATTTTTTGAAACCCCACCAAACTGTCTTCCATGTTAGCTATACTGATTTGTATTCCTCCAACAGCATGGTAAGCAAGGGTTACCTTTTCTGCTCATTGTCAGTGCTGTTGGTTTGTGCTTTGTAAGGCAGTTATGCCCACCACTATATACCACACTTTTAAATTCTTATCTATTTATCTGTATGTGTGTATATATATATATATATATATATATGTCTATATATTTATCTGTATGTGTGTATATATATATATATATATATTCAAGGCAGGCTTTCTCTCTGTAGCCTTGGCTGTCCTGGAACTCACTCTGTAGATCAGGCTGACCCCGAACTCACAGAGATCCACCTGCCTCTGCCTCCCAAGTGCTGGGATTAAAGGCGTGCGCCACCACTGCCTGGCCACACTGACTTTTTGATAACAGTTTCTGGTCATGTTTTGTTTTGCTGTTTTACTTTGTTTCACCTGAGTAGCTCTTGCTTTGTATGTAACCCCTTGCTAATCTCAAACTTGCTATGCAGCCCAGGCCAACATCATTCTCAACTTCCTGCCTCCAGCACACCCAGGACTGCTCTTGGTTTTTACATGTGGATGTTGGCAGAATCTCAAGCAGATGTCTACTTATACTCTCAGGATCTAGGAATTTGAAAAGGTATCTAGCACTATCACATTAAAAAAAAATAACTCAAAAGCATTA
Source organism: Peromyscus nudipes (assembly GCA_902168325.1). Lineage (NCBI taxonomy): Eukaryota > Metazoa > Chordata > Mammalia > Rodentia > Cricetidae > Peromyscus > Peromyscus nudipes. Next base: position 21,503 of record CABHPH010136527.1, on the reverse strand, counting down.
TCAGGAGCTTTGGGGCAAGGCTCCACATGGGTGTGAAGCCTTGTGTGATGCTGTGTGACCCTTGGCAAGTCTCTGAAGCACTTTATTCTTGTCTGTCAGAGGGGAGGGGTAATGGCATTAACTTTGTGATAGGGATGTCGGAGGATTAAATGACTAAATTCCACTAACACCCTTAGAGAACGGACTAAAGCATCATATTAACTCAATAATGAAGGTTACATTGAGGGGAGGAACACCACTATCCTATAAACTGCTTCCAGTAGCAAAGTAATGTACTTGAGATGCTGCATTAACTCCTTCAGGCCACCAGCTGACACTCTGCCCTGCATTACTCCCAGGTACTTCACTGCACCTCAATCTACAAAGCAACATCTGCACTTGGAGGGGAACTGGGATGCCATTAAAGCCCTCCTCTTCTTTGAAACTAATCCTTCGCCTCCATATTTCATTCTATTCTCGCATCAAACCTGAAATGCTCTTTCCTTTTGAAAATGAAGTGTTTCCATTTGAAGGGAAGAAATAAATTACAGCTGCAGAGATAAGTTAATGTTCCAAAGGGCCAGGCCTGGCATCTTTCAGAATAAGACATGTTTAATTCAAAAGAGATGGCTTTGCACAAGATCAGGGGTCACACCAAAGGGTTTTTTTTGGGGGGGGAGGGGGAAACAAACAGCCTCTTTGCCCATGCCCCCAAATCTGGAGAGAACTGTCTCATTTGCTAAGATATTTGCATGGACCTTATCAATATTAAATGTACTGGCATATTTCCCTACATCTGCCTTCCTTGACAGATGAGCTGAACAGATTCACCAACAGTGAACTCCAGCGCTGGCTCACTGGCTCACTGGCTCATCAGTGGCTTGCAACCACAGTATTAAAGACTAGGCTCTGAGGACTGCATTTTACCATTTCATTTGCTATATTTGGCATCTGAGGCTGGTCCTAAGGAACCCCCCACATTTAACCTAGAAATATTTGTGAATACAATGTGTTTGTTTTCTTTCTTTCCTTTCTTGAATTCTGAAGATCCCAACACTAGATATAACCAAAGTGAGGAAAGAGCAGGACAGGTTCTCAAGCTTAGGAAGTTACACTTGGAACTTTCATGCTCAGAGATTGTCTATTCTGAATGAGTTGTGTTTTTTTTCATTTAATAATTTTTCTTAATAATGAATCATTAAAAAATGGAAAATATTAAAATGTTTCCCAGTGTTCTCCAGATGTGACAGGAAAAATACACATGCACTTAAAGCAGCTGTGATTGCATGTATGAAACCTACACAAAATCAAGGCTCCAAAACCCCAGCATGGATGGGTGAGGGATTCATGAAGCCCTACCCCTAGCTGAGAAGCTATTGGCAATAGATGGCTACTGGGTAAGAGGGAGTTAGTTTTCTTCGGGTATGCAGCCCCTGATAGGTTACCCTTGCTCCAGTAGATTGTCCTACATCCATGCATACACGGGCAGCACAAAATGGACTCCGTGGTTTAAAAAAAAAAAAGCGCACATGAAATTGGGAAACAGAAAGAGGCAGTGGGGGGTAGAGGAATGGAATGAGAGGGAATGGCGAATGATTAAAAAAAAAGTTCCCATAATCTATATTTTCTAAAAAAATTATGACAGTTCTAATACAAAATTTAGGACTGCTGCAACTGATGGATGAGGATGTCAAGAATATTGTGTTATCTATAGGTCAACTGAGTGCTATTATGGCAACTGAACCTCTCAGTCATGCCTAACAACAATCCTTTACCCTAGTCCTGCCATGTGACTTCTATATTAGACACAGGTTTATATCCATGAGTTCTCTCCTCTTAGATTTAGATAGATTGTTGACTATGATAGAAAACTAAGTCACTACTGAGGACAAGTTACAAAAATGCAAGGCATCCTGCCTGGTTCTCTTAAGATGCTTGCACTTTAAGCCCAGCCACTGTGCTAAAAGAAAGCCTAAGTGGACCAGAACATAGCATAGCTCCAGCTGAGCTCCCAGGAAAAATGAGAAGAATCTAGCAGCCATGGAGGTGAGGCATTTCAGAAGCACATCTACCCCCACACAGGTAAGCTTCTACGCCAAAGCCTATGGAGCAGATACGAACTGTAACTACTGAGACACAACAGAATATGATATTGCTGTTCTTTAGGGGCACTGATTTTAGGGGAAAGAGCCGATTAGACTCTTTTGTTGCTGATACTGTGTTATTTTTGAGGCAGTCTCTCTATGTAGCCCAGCCTGGCTTAGAACTCATGAACCTTCTGCCTTCCAAACGATTAAAGTCTTAATAGACTCACTACAATTGACGTTTCAGTAAGAGATTATTATGTGTCAACACTGTGATAACAATTTTGAATCTAGTAACTCAGTTTGTTGAGAGTGGAAACTCACAACAACATATGGAAGAGAGAACATTATTATTCCCAATTTACATACAGACACAGTCAAGGAGACACATTGATCAAGCAATCCCTTCACAAATGAATTCAGTACGTGTAAAATCTGGGCAATGAACTAGGTGTCTGGCTTTAACATATACCCTTAGCATATATTGATCAGCCAGATACACAGTCTACTAAGTATGAATCCAAGAGGTGTTTCTGAAGTCCTGCATCCCTGAGCACTGCTCAGCTACATCCCACTCTTCCTAGTAAGAAAGACATACAATCAAATGTGTCCCCTTCCCAACATTGATTAGTCTCCACATTCATTTAGAGGCTCTTTCTATCCTTAGTGATTGGAAGGCTATAATGAAAAATAAACAATCTTTCCCAAAGATGTGTTTAAATAACAATTTTCAGACTGAAAATAGTACAAAATTAATAAAAATTGCAAACTAAGCATTAAGAAAATAACGTATAACAGTACTCAGAGATAAAGCCACTGTTAACACTTCAATGTATCTCCTTCCATTTTCCATATTAAAATTTTGTTTTTAATATCATTGAATTCATAAAGCTCATAGTACATCTTTGGTTCTCATTATTATATAACCAGCGTATTCCAATGTCATTTTCTGAAACCTCTAAACACACAAAAAGCAGCGAAAGGATTGTCTCTACAGATACAGTGTGTATCTGAGTGGTGGCTATCTCACTGCTTCCATTTTCTTTTACCTTATAAGTAACTCCTCAATGAACATCTTTCTGACAGGTTCTCCCTGGAGAAGACATTACTGAATTGGGGGCGGTGGGGGGGGGGGCGGCAGGATGCACTGTTGAGGCCATGGGCACACATGTACAGAAGGTACCATTACACACTCTGTCACGGTTATGTAGCACTCTGTCCCACATTAGTTGACATTTAAAATATTGCTTTGGAATTTGACAGGTTGCAAGTCTGATCTTTTAATGTTCATTTTTCTGAGTCTAGGCGCTCAGCGGATCTTACATAAAAGAACATAGTGAACACTACAAAACAACATACCAATGTTCCTGACATCTATGAATGCCCCTCACTTATATTTAATGTTTATGAAAATACTAAAAATTAGATTTGTAAAAAATACTAAAACGAAGCTCAGTGAAGATGAGGTATATAGAAATTGAATCATTGTCCTAACTGCATTTCCCAGCTGATGTCAAAATCCAGGTTATTTCTGCTATGTTACAATGCTCATTGTATTGATGGCTGACTGAAGAAGATGGGTAATGCAAAGATGAGATGAGTCCGATCTGTTGCTTTTTTTCCACCTTTTTAACACACAAATGTGTACAGGAACACAACTGTCTTCCAAGTCACATTTTCCCAAGGACAGCTAAATAAATGTTTCAATTTTTGAACATACAAGTTTAAATAAAGGAATTTATGAATTGCACACTGGTATTCATATACAGCAGTGGTCTCAACAGTTGGAGTTACAAGATTTCCCTAAATCCTTACAGACTGTGAAGGCCACTCCCAAAGCTTTCTTTGAATATTATATTTCTTCTGTTTATTATGTAAGACACTGAAATAGATAAAATTTAAATATATATTTATTTAGAAAAAACAATAAACCCCTCATATCGTTATATAAATAAGTATACTTTCCAAAACCAACATTTATTCATAAAAGTATCATCATGTGGCATGTCTGAAAATCACACTCGTCCCTGGCCACAGTAGACAACCAAGTGCCCCCTTCTGCTTTGGCATTCAGTGTCATGAGAGCAGCTCGTAAAGCCCCTGGAAAACTACATGAGTGAGAAAGAAAAGACAATAGCATGTTACTATCATTATAAAACACCCCCTCAATATGAAAGAGAAATCTTTACTGTCAGTATAATCAGAATATCACAAATGATTCCTGTGAATAAGACAAAAGAAATGTAAAAATTTAAGTTATAGGGTTTGTTTGTTTCAGTGTTAGATACTAAACCCAGGGCTTCGCACATACTAGACAAGCATTCTGAACTACATCTCAGCCCGAGAAACATTTTTTTTATTATTGTAAAAACAACAAAGTAAGCACAAAATCATGTACAGGCAGACAATATACCAATGAAAATACACAGACAGAAAATTATTATTCAGAATATATAAATACCTGCTACAATACATCCAGAAGAATACAAATAACTCAGGAAGCAGAAAACATAAATACCGCATTTCAAAAAGACAAAATCTGAAGGCCCCAACACCCTCTGAGAAGATGTGCAACCCCACAGGAGCACAAGAACAAAACATCCCATGCTTATTAGATAAGTAAATCCAGCAAGAGACCCAGCAGTTAAGAACTCAGTGCTATTTCTGGGTACCTGGGAACCACTTTATCTGGGATGGGTGACTACCCACACGTTCTCCACCTTCTCCGTCCAGGTATCTCATTCCTCCTGGTCTAGTGCTAACATTCTTCCAGGGAAACTAGGCCCATCAGCCAGCCAATCACCAAGTACTCAACCTGGGCACTGGTATATGATCCAGTGTTAGCCAGAAGATATGAAGTAAAGTCAGTAGGAAAAGTTTCCCTGCCTTTCAAAAGCCACACAGAGACTGGTTATTGTTTTGTGTGTGATTCCTTCAGAGGAAACTGCTTTTCCTTAAACAAAGCACTATGTAAGGGGATTAGCCAAACCCAGAGCAGCCCTTAAATAAAATGTCTTTATTTAAGCTACTTTGAATTCTACGGTTACAGTTAAAAACAATCTAACAAAAAGAAAATGATGTTGCAATATACTTTTTAAAACTGCCATTGCTTGAGTCTGGAGGGATGGCTGAGTGATTGAAAGCATTAGCTACTCCTGCAGAGGACTGGAGTTCGGTTTCTGACACCAGTGTCAGTCTCTTATAATCTCCTGGAACTCCAACTCCAGGGTCTGACACCCGCTTCTGGACTTCGTGGGCACTTTCATTCACATGCAAAAAGAACACAAAGACAGACAGACATGCAAGTAGTGAAAAAAAAATTTTAAATAATTTTTAAAAAGTGCTAAAGCCCAGAACTTTAATTTTCAGACAGATAAGCCAGAGACTAGTGCAACAGGAGAGTTATGAAGGAATGCTGCTAAGAACAGAGGCTTGCAATTCATTAAAGAATAATTTAATTATCAAGAAATAGTAATTTCTATTAAGTACCACTGATGGGTAATTACCAATACTAATATACTTGTAATACTTGTAATACGGGGATAAGTTGTAAAAAGATCCTAGATGGTGGAAATTAAGATTACAACTCTTGTTTGTTTTTATCACAATAATTTTCCAACTTCCCACCATAACAGTATCATTTAGTAGTGAAATTCAGAGTGAATGTAGAGTTGACTGAAATAAGTATAATGTAAACAGTAGGGGCCAATTCATTTTTGTAAATCTTTATAGCTCTTGAAAATGTCTAAGGCATTTTGCCTCCTCTCTTAAAACATGCAATTTAATTTTATTACAAATATTGAAAGGAAAATTACAATTAGGGAATATCCCAAAAGAGAATCAATCCTTGAAATTAATAGGATAATTGGTTTTTTAAAAATAATGAGTTCAGAAAAATCACATTTTTGTCTATTAATGAAGGATATTCTTCACTGAAAAGAAAATGAAAGAGAAGAATGAAAATCAAAAAAGCTGAGTGTAAACAAAAATATATACTAGGATTCTGATATATTCAACAAATAGCACACCCCTAATGAGTACAGTTTTCTTTTTAATATTTGCTCTTAAATTCTTTCTGACAGAGGTTGAGATGAAACCTTATATCATAGCATTTTTATTCTTTGCTCTAAAATCTGTATTTGTCTGGTTTTGTATTTTGCCAATTCTGTTGACTCTGCTCACCCTGGAATGTTAGACGAGATGTTAATCTGGACACAAACCAGACGTCTCAGAAAGCTTCCCCATACTCCAGGACCAGCAGGTGATTTGGCTGCGACACATGTCCTCATGCACATACTCCAGTTAGTAGCCAAGGCTTAATTATGGCTTTCTTGACAAGCGTCAACTTTCACCTCCTAAAACAAAGAGCCTCCTTTCCATATAGAGCAGGCCATTTCTCAGTGGAGGCATTCCTGGGTGCAGAACTGATTAATGACTTTGGGATCCCAGGTCTCCTGTAAACTTGAAACAAGCAGCTTTGGAAAAGACTTCACTTTTTCCCTAAGAAGAAGATGAGCTACGTTAGGTCATATTTCTTAATACTTTGAAGCAAGAACACAGCTCCAAGTCTATGTGCCCTAAGCCCTCATCTTCACCAAGACATTGCTAATTGAGTTTACTCTTCACTTTCTACCACTCTGACCACACGATTATCATTATTGGAAAACCCATCTTACGACATTTACATCATTTTGTCTAAATCTAAGAACCACCATCATCTTTCCCACTGGCCTTTATAGTTTCTTATTCTCTCCTATCTTCTCCTCAAATTCACTACCTGAAAGGTGTAGGGAACAAGTGTTGTGTAGATTCTTGAGAAATTCCCTTTTTATTCCTTGCTTGCACATACTATCAGAGTAACTGATCAAGACTCCAATATCTACCAGCCAGGGCTCATCTCACAGCAGGGTGGTGTACTGCTTGCTATCCTGGCTTCTCTGACTTCCTGTTTTCTATCTCTTCAAGTGCTTTCCCTCCTAAGCTGTTCCCAGTCTCACTTCAAATGTCTGAGCAGCCCAGAGTGCACTGGGCACATCACTGTTGACCTCAGCCACAGACCAACAACAGATTTCTGTGTTTTGCTTTGGGATTCTTTGAAAGACTGTTTAGCTAGCTGTCATGGGATGGTTTAGGAGCTGCCTACAATCTATGTTTAGTGGGTGAAACAACTTGAGAAAGTTAGTTATCACGTCTTTGGATAATGAAGAGTTCAATGGAAATGACCAGATTTATGACACATAGCTTCACAGTTAATGAACTTTTATTGAAAAGTTGGCCCAGAGCAGATACAGAGGAAGCAGGCATCAAACCCAAAGGGCTTTGGTAAAATACCTTCTCTTCTCTTCTTTTCTCTTCTCTTCTCTTTTTTTCTCTTTTTTCCCTCTTCTCTTTTTCCCTCCACTCCTTCCCCCCCCCCAACACTTTTTTCTGAGATTCTGTGAAACACTCTCCAAGTAAGAAATTAGACAAGATCTACCACCCATTTCCAGGAAATTCAGAGATTTAGTAGATGGCAGTAAAATCAATCTAAGCAAAGAGAAGGCTAGTGAGTTAGATAAAGTATGTGCATTTAAAAAAAAAAAAGCAAAACAAAACCGAATAGCTGTTTGTCTTAGAACCATAGATATTAGACACACACACACACACACACACACACACACACACACTTTAATATTATTGTCAGCATTCATATAACACTTCTTAGACTAGCATCTGCTGGGCAATTGCTAGCTAGATGTTCCTTTCAGAATGGAGGTGGAAATAGCTATTCTTCACTCGGGAAGTCTTCTCTAAGCATAAAGAGCTCCTGTGGCAGCAAGAAGCAAAGAGGAGAGTTTAAAATACAAATTGTAGAATGTGAATAACTAGGAAGTTAGGGGGTAGGAGAGGGATTACAGATGTATACATTTTGCAGTGCTTATATTTTTTGCTATTTAAATGGGATCGTGGTCACCTAAACACTCCTTTAACTCAAATATATTTGAGATTATAGTATTTTATGATATATTTTGATTATTTTAAAATTCAAATATCAGTAAAAAGTAAGAGTTTCCATTCATTGTAATTAAATTTGGTCAGAGGACAACTTACAGGGGTCTGTTGTCTCCTTCCACCATGTGGATCCTGGGGATCAAACTTAAGTGTCAGACTTAAGGGCAAGTACCCTTACCCACTGAGCCACCTCAATGACCAGAGTCTGAGTTCTATAGGGACTCATTCGCTTAACTTTCTAAGTTATTTCCTTCCAATGCAATACCCATATCTCTTTAGAGAAACACACATCTTTGAGTAAAAATAGCAAAAAAAGATATAAGCATGACTAAAAGTTCCTTACAATTATTTTGGTTTCTGAAAATTTGTTCCTACTCTCTAGCAGAAAGAATAGTTCTGCTTTGTTAGAAAACTCTACTGAATGCATACAAGATGCAAAATAGTTAACTCTAACTTCTCTAAAATGTAAGAGGCTTGTAATGAACAAATAATAACTACAATAACAATAAGTAGCAATAATTTTGCATAATTACTACATATGAGTAATGCCATTAACTGAAGTTTTATAGCACCTAAAATCCTAGATAAAATAAAACAAATCCTACTTTTAAAATAATTTGAGTACCAACCCCCCCTGCAAAAAAAAAACCAAACAAACAAAAAAAAAAAAAAACATTGTCAGCCTAGGATCTGGAGTATCACATATATAGCTTGTATATGGTACTTGGCCTGTCCTAATTCTTAGCAAGGCAACATTAAGAAGTGATCTGTTAAGCTGATTTCTGACTTGTCCTGGGGAGAAAGAGGAAGGCAGAGTTGCATGTAAGCATTCCCAGGGAAGTGCTCCTTGGGCCCCTGAAGAAGACACAGGACTATATCCAAAGTGACTGAATCACATGTTTTTTCTGTATAAATGTGAGAATTAAAAATCCAGTAGAAAGCACCTCAAACTTTTCCCAAATGAAAATTAATAACTTTAAAAAGAAGCATTTTTCAATTCTAAATTTTTTAAATATTTTAAAATAAGAATAAAGATTTATTAAAGTATATGTGAAGTTTGGTGATATATGCACTTAAAACTTGTCAATCTAGAACTTAATTTTTAAGCACAGGAACCCTAAAGCCTATTTGTGAACATGTAGTAATAATACAATTTAATGTCAGAACAAGAAATAAAAACTTAACTAGTAAATGTTAAAGTGTTTTCAAATTAAGAACTAATGACCTTAAAAGGAACTAAACAAGTCTCATAATGTGACAGGCATGCCATGAATGGCATTCAAATAAGGAAGTGCTTTTACGTCACAGAAAGTTTCCCAGTGGTAAACATGACTTAATTTTTAGTTTACTGTTATTTAGAATAGATGGCTTTGTAGAACACTGAATTACTTGAAATCAAATGAGCTGAAAACACCTTATCTTTCAAACTTTTTGTGAACACTCAACTCATACAGTTCATAGAGAAGAAAAACATTGTTGAAGTCAATCTGCTTGTCTAGACAGCGCCAGCGAGAGGTTTCACCATTTATAAATAGATGCAGGCGGATACAGCCCTTAATTCGACTTTGGATGTGTGGATGTGTTTCTTTCAACAATACATTTATTTAACCTAAGGAATCTTGACTGTAGAGAAGTAATACTCTCTAAAAGGAGGCAATCTAAAGCATTGAGAAGTGACAGAGTCAGTTTCAGAAAAAGGCAAAATTGACAATTTCTCAGAAAGCTTGTGTTCCCAAAATCAGCACCAAAATGTCAGAAATAGGAAAACAATGGTTTGTAAGCTGTGACCACTTTGTCCAGAGTAAAGCAGCGGTAGCCGTGTATACAGTCACATGGTTTGGGGTTGGCTGACCACTTGTGTTATCTAGTTTGCACACCTACCTACTGATACTGTTAGCCATTCCCCAACCCTGTCATAAACCAATCATTGACAGAGATAAAGACCTGGTCCTTTTGTTTGTAATAAAGTCTCAAGGACAACCTTTGGTGAAGTTTCTCTCTGGGTCTGAAGGTTCAAGACAACCAGCAGCAACACTGCTCAAATTATTTTATTCCTAAAGATAAAATGGTAAAGCTTACAGCTCAATTTAACATCAGTGGATTGTTGGTTATGAAACTATCCAGGCCCCACTCATTCCTGTGAAGATGAGAAGCATCTAGACAAGGGGTTCAGCTATCTCCGTACACTGTGTGCTTGAGTTTAACAGTGGACCCTTACCAGTTTTTGGAAGTCCCTATCAGGGAGTTTACGTGGGACCTGTCTTGGTATGTGAGAGGAAGCTGGGCAAGCTGAAGCACTGTCCCCAGGGCCAAAAGGAAAGCCTCACTTGGAAGAGTCTGCCCAGCTTGCTCCCAGTCTCTGCTGTCTTAGAGGTCCATTTCAAAGTCTTCCTTTTCTGTTTGTTTGTTTTTGTTTCTCCATTTTAAAAGAAAGCACGAAGGATGACCCTAGGAGAGTGAAAAGAGGTCAAAGGCAGGGTCCCCTAAAGCTGGAATCCTACATCACGCCATCTGCATAGCCATTCAGGAAGGCCCTAAGGAGGGAAGAAAATGAAGCCCTTCAAGCTTCCCCTCTCTCCCTAGCCAGCTGCCTCACCCAGTCCCTGTGCTGTGGGCAAGGAACTACCAATCTATTCTGAATCACAATTCCTCCTTTCTTTGCTGGGGACCAATAATGAGCATTTTGAGTGTTTCTTTTACTCTCCTGCCCCACCCCCATTATCTTTCTCCTAATCTTGGGAGTGCAGAACTCTAACTTGGTGTGGGGGAGGGGGGTAGAGCAAGGTGTGGAAAGGTGAGCAAGGAAATAGAAACTCTGATTTTGCTTTGATTTCTGCCTCAAGTCCTGTAGTAACAGATCTTACTCCAATGGAAATATAGTTAAAAGGAATATATATTGTTTTTAAGGTACATTTTAAGTGTTGACTAAAAGGTAACTATCAGAACAGAACTGTTTAATATAACATTTTAAAACCCTTTTTAGTATTCTATGGCATCTGTGACCTGCTAAAAATCTAATTATTTCTCTAATACTCTGTGGAATTGTTCAGAAAGATGTGGTACAGTTTCTAACTGGTGCGTTAAGCATCTGGCCTGACTTCACAGAATTCCAGATAGCTGAATGTGCACTCTATATTTTATTAACATTGCAGAGGCTTGTGCTTAGATGCAATACTGATGTGCCCTGACATGCATCACTACCTGTTGACAGAAAAAAAAGTGGACTAGACTCAAGGGTCTACAGACAGAAAAATCTTTCAAAGATGTTTTGGCAACTTCAACAAAAACTCTGACCAAAAAAAAAAAAAAAAAAAAAAAAAAAAAAAAAGAAAGGAAAGGAGAGAAACAGAGTAACTTCAAGTCTATAAATTTATAAAACATGCCCAAGTTTCGAGTTTCAGTACACCAAATCCTCTGAAAATGATCATCTCTAACACCCCTTGCTTCCTTTTCCAACATAAAAACCTCTGTTTTCTTTGGGATGTGCCCTCTGTTTCTAGAAGGGTCCACTTTAAGTACAGCTCCTAGGGGGAGAGTAGTTCACCAGCTTATCTCCCCATTCTTCTACAATAGCTCTGGAGTGAGAATCTATTCAAGTTTAAACAAATGAGGGTGCAGGTGCTTCCGGGAAGAGGCTTCCCCTCCCTGAAACACTGCTAATGGGGAAGGGCAATCCAGGGCTCCCGCAGGCCCGCTGTGTGTAGCTTAAGGAGTCTGCTGACACTGAAAAGCCAGAACAGAGCATCCGTTGCTGACAAGTGACTCTCAGGTTTTACCCCCAACTCCATAATTCTGAAGTTACCACATAAGCTTGGCCATTCCAACTGCTGATTGGGCAGTACAGCCAGGCTTTCAGTGACTTGCAATCCAGAGAGTCTCACCAGATAGCAGTTCAAGCTGTTTACCAAAGCCAGAGCTACCTTTTCTTCCCCCTAGAACTGTAAAGATTTGATTCTCACTGGTAGCCTCAAGGGACAGAAGATCATCAGCAATATTTCTAACTTAAAACTTTGATGTGTCCTAAAATTTAATCTCAAAATATCTCAGGCAGAGGTGGCTTGAGATCATCTATAGTAGCAGTATCTTTTACAAGGTAGTCAATGAGTACTCATGATGAGCCTAAGTATAGGCAAATTAGGAGGCCTGGATGAAAGATCCCTTGTGTAATCGTTAATGATCATGGCTTTACCTAGAACTTAGTAAAAGTGATCTGCAAGAGGGTGGGGGCATTTGTTTTGCTTTTCTATCTGGACACACAAGAAAGTGGCAGAGCCTGGAAAACCCGATTCCAAATATAATGTCCCCTAATTTTGACAAGGGAACACCTCTTTTCACAGAGAAAAACACAAACTCCTTTGATGGGGCAAGTTTCTACTGTCCCTGGGCTCTATACCTAAGATGCTATCGAAGTGGTCCATTTCCAAGCTGGTTGTTTCCTTTCGGAAACATATTTTCTCAGGAACAATGTTAGGTTCATGGACTGTCTTACAAAACACAAAGAAATGCAAAGTAGCAATAAATACCTTTCACCTGAAAAAGTCTTCTAGGCCTTAACTAGATTTTAAGTCCTGGGAACATGAAGCCCTGTGACATAAGACAGGAGACAATGTCCTGCCTCCTCTGTGCTCCCATCCTCTGCCCACAGAACCACCCCAAAGAGAAGCGTGAGAACTGTGAGAAACCGTGTTATTGGCCTTGGCCTACCACCACTGAATAGTGCTTCTTTTTCCACATGCCCGAATGCCCTCATCTTAGTAAGAGCAGCTATCACTTTGTTGGGCAGTTACTATGACTCATGCTCTGAGCTAATAAACTCAGAAACACTAAGTGACTTGTCTATAGTCATGTGGCAAAGCCCAAGAGAGAGCCCAGATCAATGGAAGACTCGGAAGCCCCTATGCTTAGACTCAGCTGCCCTCCACACCAGCAGATACTCTGAGTCCTCCTGCTGGGAGACTGCAGTCCCACCCTTCACAGAGCAGCCTAGAGGGCATCACAAGGAAAGCTGCTTAGTCTCCTCCTCCTTCAACTAGGGCAGCCATCCCTTTCCTGTTAGTCTCCTTAGGAATGCACAGTAGGAAAGCAATCTGAAGTAACTCTTGACATTTTAACCTAGCTAGAGGAGGTGCAGAAAGCGGTCACGTGAGCACATGGTAAAGTAAGGCTACTTGAAACTAGCAGGATTTCAGGTGTCTGCTAATAGCAGGAATTGGACAGCCCTACTCACCTCTGTGCTCGCCCCAGAATATATGTCTGGGGCCCTGTGAGAGTGATAAGCCTGAAGCCTGGAGTTTGGACTCTGACCCTCCTGTGGTGGAAGGAGAAAACTGTTTCCTGTAAGCTGTCTTCTGACCTCCACACTTACATCATGACAGGTGTGTGTTCTCCTGAGCTCCACATACAAACACATAAGCGGAATTTACATTTTAAAAGAGTATATGTGTTTGTAAAAGGGGAGACGGCAGTGAAGGCTCTATTGAGACTTGCCTTTCAAGTTAGTACCTTCAGGATGGATTACATGTTTGACAGTCTCTTGAATGCTGCTACATTTTAATTCACAGCTTGGGGGGGGGGGGGGGAGGCAGAATACATAATTGGTATTCAATAAATTCTTGCTGCCCTTATTTCCCATGAGATGAAACCAAAGCACAGAGCAGGTAATATGAGGTCATATGACAAACGGCAGCCTAGGGAATGTAATCCACAGAGCACCCAGCTCCCAGGCCAGCCTGCTTTCCTTTAGATACCTATAACCCAAATTGCCCATTTATCTTTCTTTTTTTGTTGAAGGCTTTCAGGCAGCTGAATGGAGACAGAACTGATTAAATATGGATATAAGCCCACAGGAATTTGGTCAGGCAAAAATTTCCTTTTTAAATAGAATCAACTCTCATCTGAAAATGGCTTCTAGAAAGAACTATTTCAAGAAATAATTTAATCCAGGTGTTTGATTTGCAGTAACTGAAAACAACTCATCTATTCCTGAGAGATTATCAGTTATTCCTACTTTCCTTTTCTCCAAAAAAAAAAGAATGCAGCAGCCACCTCTGAGTTTAACCTACACTACTTAATACTTCTAAGAAACTGGCTTTTCAGTCGATGTTAAAATGTTAAAAAGCCCTACTTTTATCCAATAGGTCAGTCCCCAGAAGTCAGCAAAAGAGCAATCATAGAACAATGGGTGTCAGAACATCTCTTATCAAGGGTTCCAGGCACCTTCCAGTCTGATAGCACCCATTCTTGGAGGGGAATTCAAAGGGTGAAACAGATGCCAAATGCATGTATAAACAAAATGCAGCTAATGAAGAGAAAATGACCACATACTCCTGAGACAGACAGACAACCAGCCTCCAGAGACAAACAGAAAATTTCCTAGAAAGGATAAAGTCATGAACTTGTAAGAACCAAGCAAATAAAGACATCAAAGGAAATGGCCATTTGGGTAAATATATAAATAAGATCCTTCACTTAAATTCACCTCCTTAGGGGTAACTCACAAGTCCAAAGTAGTTGTTGACCAGATAGCAGAAAACTGATGATAAAGTTATACCTGGAAATTAAAGTCTTAAAATCCTGTTAATAAGGCAGAGAAATCTCAGTGTCTTGCAACTGTCAATATTTATTCATGCACTCAAATTAAAATAATTTAATCCTGGCAGAACCATCTCTAACAGATATTCTACATGATGATGTCTGAATCCATGCTCATGGCAGCAAAAAAAAAAAAAAAAAGTAAGAAAAAGATTCTAGTTAAGTCTTAAACCTTTTTATTTTAGGGAAATCTCTTAAATATAAGTGATTATACCAACTTAGTTCTAAAGTAGAGGCATGCACTTAGGCACATGGGTAAATGGTCGCTCTAGTAGTAGATGAAACCTGCTTCATTATGTAAAAATGCATATGAGAAGAAAAACCTTTCTACTTTCCAATAAGACTGTTTTCTTCAGTATTTTTTATCTTTCTCCTATTCCTATTTCCTTTCTCCTAAGTAAATCATCATTTGAATCTGCTTTCTATTCATTTACAAAAATAGATATTAGTTGGGATTGCCATCCTCCATTCTCCAGTTATAACACAATTGTAACGATGTAATGAAAATCATCTGACTTTCGTTAACTTATTTTCAATACAGATGGCTTGGACATGAGACACCTGTTCCTCTATTGTGATCTTACAAATATCCTTCTCGCATGTTTGTGTTTTTTTCTGAGTGTGCTACCAACTACCTCGTAGTAGTAAACTTTAGGGTATGCTTAGAGTCTGAGGAGCTGCCTACAAACCAAATGGTATCTTGGCTTTGGCAAGCTGAGCGGCTCATTTCAGCTTCTCTCACCCCCTCTAGCGTTGGCAAAACTCATCTGTCTGATTATCCAGTTACCTCACTGAACAAGAGCTGGGCTAAGTCCTGCCCACCTATGACATCACCCCCTTCCTCAACCACTGCGAGGTGAAGCTTTAAACTTCAGACTTGGAGGTGGGCTGCGCGCAGTCAACTGCATGCTCTCGCGCGCAGTCCTCAGCGCAGGAGTGATCTGAAGCAGGACGAGCTCAGGCTGCAGCTGCTGTGGCTTTGTGTGCACTGGATGCCGCGCTCCGCAGACGGGGGAGGGTTTTTACTTCAACTCACAGGCAATGGAATTACAGCTGTAGCAGCCGGGTATAAAGGATTGCTTTTTTTCTCGTCTTCCTGGTAAGTGTTTTCCATGCCTTTTCTTAACATTGTCCCAGAAACTTCGCTTGTTGTTACTCTCTAGAAAGAAATGACTTGCTGGGTTCCATGAGGAATCCAAGTAGCCACGTTTGCTCGGTCAGCAGGACAAGCAAAGATGTGCGTGTAAGCCAGCTAGGGAAAGTCTGCTAAATAGCCAAATGTGAGAAGTTTCTTACAGCCTTATAACATTAATAATAATAATAATAATAATAACAATAATAATAATAAGCTCTCCTCTATTTCAAGCAATTGCTATCAACACAAAGCTTTACAAAAAACTGCAAGTTGGAAAGTTGAGTATTTGAGATAGAACAGGAGGCAGATTTTTCTCATCTACACAAGCGAAAGGTCGCTAACTTGGTGTGTACTGTATGTGTGGTATGATCACCAATCGCTGTTTTTATAACTATGAAAGAAAAATCGATAATCCCTCAGCCCAAGAGTACGCAGTACATGAAAAGCATACGTCTCGCTCACGGCCAGCAAGCTGCCCTGGGAGAACAGGATGCCTCTGTAGAGGATTAACAGCTACACCTAGATCTGAAAGCTTGCACCGCTTACCCTGCCTCAGCTCCTTCAGGCATTTTGGGCTCGGGAATCTCAACTAGTAAATTCAGCTCAGAGTCCCGGGCCAAACCATATTCCCAGTCCAGGAGAATGCCAAAACCCATCGCTTGGGCAAGTGTAGAATGTGACTAGCATAGTAACTGGGTAAGTCCACTCAGTAAAACTAACAAAGATCACCCTGGAAGAGGGTGCTTGATGTATGCAGTGAGGGTAGCAGGGGATGAAGCCTGGAGTCATCATCAAATGGTAAAGGCTGAGTATCCATTCACTTGCAACTCACAGTGGGAAACCTTATAATGGAACAAATGCACGTAGACTACAAAGCTTCCAAAAGGTATTTAAACGTATCTGCTTAAAAAAAATAAATGTTTTCCAGCAAATTATGTCTGAAACAAAATGGTTGCATAAAGGTAAAGAGTGCAACAGGCCCGTCTCTCCTCGACTTTGGGAGGGGGCTTATTTATTTAAACTCACAAGGAAATAGACAATGTTGCTGTTTTTCAGTTACAAAATCAAATTAGTTCTTTTAATTGTTCTCAGTAAATCTATGCCTCAAAATGCACACATGGCTATGTGATTAGGATGAAATAGCATGATGAAAGCCATGAAAAGTGCTTCAGCTGAAGGGATTCCTTCCTTCATCCCCAACTGCAGAAGAATATCCTGACCAGCAGAAACAGAAACGGATGAAACTGTCCACTCTCAGGCTAGAATCACTTAAGCTTGACTCAGAGGGACAGATGACTGACACCCATCTCTTGGAAATGAATAAAGAAATTAATCCTTTAAAAGTATCACAAAAATATTGTTACTACAAATATTAACGATCATAATGTGTTATGACTATGCAAAGATTGGTTATACAACTTAGCTTCAAATATATGTGTATATGGACATATATACATCTATATGTTTATCGGCCTTAAATGAAGAAAGGTTAAAAATATCTTTACATATGTGTATAAAAAAAAAAAATAGTCAGTTTATTCTTTTAATAGAGAACTCCCAAGGGTCAGAAAACATATTAGCAAATGAATAAACATAATGAATGAATTCATTAATAGAATATTCCAATGGTAGCATTGATCATTATTAATTGGTTTTTTTTTATTTCTCTGCACACCCCTTTTAAAATTGATTCTGGTTAGGTTTAAATGCCCAATTAAACAATTCCTGAATCTAATATTTATGAGATACATAATTGGGAAGCAAATAAAGTTTTTACAAAAATTTTAAAAAAGATTACAAAACAAAACAGAAAATTTGTCATAACTAAATGTGGCAGCTAATAGAGGCTATGTTTCTTTTGCTTTCAAGTGTTAATTAAGAAGTCTCTGATTCTATCAAAACTTTTTCAGAGCGAAATGAAGCAGTGTGAAATAAATTTGGTTGAAATCTTGTGGCTGTCAGACTTTGTTAGAGAGCTATTAATTATCTTTACCCCAGTTTCTTCTCTGGCTATATTGCCCAATCAAATAGAAACTCCAATTACACTCAGCGTCTCCTGCCTAGGGACACAAGACCCTAATGAATGTTCAGTCCCTCCAGATGAAAAATACAATTATCAGTTTTAAACATGCAAATTTCCCCTGTGCTTTTCTTGGCCACACATCCCAAGGCTTTCTCCTCTATCTTGATTATTTTGAACAGTTTTAAGCCCAACAAATGTTAGTGGCTGAAGGTATGCCTTAATTTGATATTATATGAATGTTTCTTTCTTGAATTTTTTGTTATGATAGGCTGATGTTCATATGAATATTAAATTAAATCTGGTCATTTAAAAATGCTTAGTTTAGAGCTGCCATTTCAGTCGGTCTCAACCTTCTTCCCTTTTAAAGGTGGGTGGGCTACACAACAAAGAACATGATTAATGGCAAAACCTAAAGCTAACTTAAAAATCCTGAATAAACCCTTTCTGCACTCTCTTATTCATACCGATTCGGTAAAAGGTATTATAAATAGTTGTTTCGTGTCAAATGAAGAACACCATAAATGAAGTCAGGAAGGGAAATAGGATTCAGTGAATTTTCAAAAGCCTTGATTCCTCCCTCTTCTCCCCTAGTTCCCCATCCCTCCTCCCACCCCCACCTTTTGCCCCAGAGGCCTTCACTGTTCTTCTCAACGGGAGGCTTTGTTGTAATTAAACCAGGGAAAGACTGGCCAGCAGCAGCCAACATCTGACTTGCGGCTTCAGCAAGCAGTGTTCTGGTAGCGTGTACCACCCCCCAGCGGGCAAAACTCAACACTAAATCTCTCAGCAATGTCCGCGCTCAGAAAGGCATTCTCTCTTCAGAGCAGAAAAGGGATGTTTCTTGGCGTCTTCTAACATGCCACCGCTACAGGTTTTCCAAAAGTCACAGACTGATTTCCACCCAAGAGATGGTTGGGTAGGAAACTGTTTTCCAGGAAAGGGTCCTTCCTTTTAGAAAATAAAATAGGTGTATTCCTTTCACAAAGCTGTTGCAAAATGCAGATCAACATCACTAATTTTGTCTAACATCACAATGATATGGACAGTTTTGAAAGCCACCTTACACTGCAGAAGAGGGACCTTTCAGGATTTAAGTTTTATCCATTATCAAGAATCCACAGAATAGATGTTAAGGAGAAAGGCATAAAATGTAATTTAGTCGATAGGTAACATGTCTTTGCTTTGCATATGCATAATCTCTCTCCCACCCCAAATTAAGTATCAGGAATGTATGAACAGCTCTTTCCAGGTATTAGTCTACTCAGAGGAGGAGAGTAAAAATTGCTTTCACTTGATGAGACAATGACAGCTTTTGTTCTTTCGATTCACATGCACAAGTTGCCGTGGCAACTTTGAAGAGAACACCCGCAGACCACATTTGGTTAGGCACCGCTTTTTAAAGTGTGCCACTGGAGTATGGATTGATCAGCTTTATGTGTTGTTGGTTTTCTTCCTATTCATCCAGTTTAAATCAATAAATACCTTATGTAGACATGAAGAAGCAATGTGTTTTAGGATTTTAGATGGTCTCACTAACCAGAACAGGGACTGTCTGTCACACACTTGACTCAAATAAATAGTTGTCGAACTAGCGCATGGAAATTGAAAGGCTAGAAGTGTAAAGCAGGTTGGACTCCTACACTGGAAGAGAAATCTTAGGTTTGCAATGCCAGTGTTTCTGGTTTAATCCAGGCAGGCACACTTTTCATTACAGCTGCGCAAATGTCAGCACAAACTTAAAGCACCCCCTGGGCCTCAAGCCCTGGGCCACTTAGCTCCAGTCTCAGTTATTCCCTCCTTCATCCAGGTCTTAGGTCTCTCATTCATTTAGTCTGGCTTGAATATCATGAAAGGAAGAGCCTGTGCTGTGATAAAAGGTAACACCCCATCTTTTTGTCTTAAAGATGCTTGATTTCACTTTACAAACAAACTAAATGAAGCAAAGGCAGAATTAAGGTTCATTTATAACAAACTCAGTGGGGAAATCCTTTTGCTCTGGAACTTTTTATCCCCTGTTTTCTCTAAATGAAACAAAACCTTCTTCGAGTGTGAAAAGACTCTGGACAAAACCAAGTGTGAAAGGCAGGCTTGCTTCTCCGCCTCTCGGGCAAACCTGCAGACTTCATGACTCTCAGGAGGAGAGTTAGAGTTCCTTTCGTTTGCCTGCAGTAAACACAGGAATTGGGACCTTCCTGAAATCTGATGATTGTGGAAAATTTAACTACCAGACAGGCTACTTAGAAAGCATTTTGCTGTCACTCTTAACTAACCTGATGGCGTCCAGTTTTCCAGTCTCACCATGTACATAGCTCACTTGAAATATTATTTCTTGTTGCAGAATCTTAACATTCACAGGTTGTTCATTAGGTGAGCAATTTTCACCTTCATAAATAAATTACTTCCCTAATAGGCTAAATGCTGCTCGTATACATTCCAATTTAGTTAGAAACATTCACAAACATGGATGGATTTGCTTAAGCATAAATTTTCTTCAGGGTCAAAGTTTTACTTAAA
Source organism: Peromyscus nudipes (assembly GCA_902168325.1). Lineage (NCBI taxonomy): Eukaryota > Metazoa > Chordata > Mammalia > Rodentia > Cricetidae > Peromyscus > Peromyscus nudipes. Next base: position 1,186 of record CABHPH010136527.1, on the reverse strand, counting down.
ATAATGCAACTAACTTTGATTGTGAATTCTAAATGCCATCTTATTTTTAAAATTAGTATTTTAAAAAAGTTTCTGCCACTAAGAAATCATTCTGTGAGGCAAGTCAATAAAACGGAACTCAAATCTCACAACATTAACTTGACATAGATTTTCTTTAAAGTCTATTGATCTAACAAGTTAAATCAAAATCAACTTGAGTAAAAGGTAGCAAATACAAGGTTTAGGAAGTTATTATTGTCACATACCTTCACTTTAGGCTAAATTATATCTTTAAAATGAAAGAAATACCTCCTCATTCAAATGCTTTCTCCACTGGAAGAAATCATGTAAACATGTACGCTGCATCAAGTTCTTGATTTTACTTAAATGTCAGGGTCTTATTGAGAAATGACTTATTAATATTTATTGCTTTTCATAAAGTATATCCAAAGAATAGCATCTTTATCTATTCATGTACTTTCTTTGATATATTCTGAAAATAAATCAGAGACTTTAGACTGGGCTGGGGTTATAAGCCATTTAAATTTATTTTTTACTGTGGAAAGAGACAATCAAAAGATGACGGTTAAAAATCTACTTCACCAGTAAGGTGAGTGCGCTTTTCCTTCAGCTGAGGTTTAAGCGTTACATACTTAATAATTCCATTAGAAATAATTTTAGAACACATCACTAAGTCCCAGAGCCCGGTTTATGTTTTTCCCTGTTACCCCAGGAACAATATTTTTTCTAGAGCATCGATTGCTTTCTGTTCAGAAGTGATTGGCCTTTTTCAAGCCCATGCAGACAGAAGGCTCTGAAGCCAGTGCTGTGGAGCTGGCCAGTGTTCATGGCAGTGCTGGCCATTTTGCTTTTCGTCATTCACATTCAACTACAAGGTCAATGTCTGAGACTATGGGGATCCAGTTCAGAAACCAAGTGTAATATGGGAGTTGGATTGCTTATGATAGAGATACCATTATAACTTTAAATATGCCCCAAATCCCTATTTTGTATTACAGTGTGAAATATGAAGAAGGTGTAAAATCACGTAAAATGCACTCAACCATCAGCTGACCAGTTTTGACCTGAAAGCAGTAGGGGCAAGTGAGAGGGGCTATATGCAGAGTGTCCATTTGTAAGACTATCCTTTCCTAAGGAAACATTGGTTTTTATGCTTTTCGTTTTAATGAAATCTGGGGAGAAGTGA
>CABHPH010136526.1:3410-25737 GCA_902168325.1 Peromyscus nudipes | reverse complement strand
TGTAGATGTAACCAACCGTCTTATTAAATAAGAAACACAGAGCCAATGTAAAGATGAAAGCCCAAGAGGTCAGAGCTAAGAGTCTTACCACTTTCCGCCAGCTAGCCTCTCCCGCCAAGAGACCTCTCCGAAAAAGAACTACTTCCTGTGCGTTCGCCTTTAAATAAGAGTTCTGTTCTGCCTTCTCATTGGTTGTAAACCCAACTACGTGACTGCCTCCTCACTGCCTATCTGTACAGACCTCCAGGTCTTCTATGGTTGGTATTGAGATTAAGGGCGTGTGTCTCCAATGCTGGCTGTATCCTTAAACACACAGAGATCTACCTAGTTCTGCTTACCAAGTGCTGGGATTAAAGGCGTGCACCACCACCGCCCTGGCTTTCGCTATGGCTTGCTAATAGCTCTGACCTCTAGGCAACTTTATTTATTAACATACAAATAAAATCACATTTCAGCACAAATAAAATACCACTATAAACCAATGCAAAAACAATTTGAGTGACAACCTCCTTTCTACGTGAACAAAAAAAATTATCCCAACACAATGGCATTTTGTGTTCTGACTGTGATGTTTTATTTCTTGAATCAGGGCCTGGGCATGCGATTTACTTTGGCTCATGAGTTCTTAGCAGACATGATACAAAAAAAAGGATATTTGAATTAAGATTGGATTTTATTGTTCTTGTGTTTCAGAAACCAACATGTGAACATATCAGGACTATTATGTTGGAGGATAAGAAACAGGTAGAGGAAAGGTAACTCAACCAAGTCAAGTAAAGCATCCTAGATCAGCTAGAACAGGTCTTAAAATGGAAATTTATTACTTTATTGATTTGGGGGACCAAGATTCTGAAATGGTTTCCACTGGAATATAATCAGATTACCCTTGAACAAGTGCAAGATTTGGAAAGCACCTGACCAATCACTACCAGGGTTGAGATGCATGAACAGCAAATGCTTCCCATTTAATGATACTGAGGCAGGTTGTTGATTGCTATGTATCACATTTGTGACAATAATTTTAAAAACAGAAAGCTCTTTTGTGCTGAAAAATGATTATCTTGTCTCATTTTCCTCAATGAGCTAGCAAAGATTCTTTCCCCCTTCTCTATAGGGTCTCTTCGCTCAGTTAGTTGTTTCTTCTCTGTAAATGTATCTTTCATTTCTATGCAATCACATTTTCAATTCTTGATTTTATTCATTGACTTCCTTTTTAGAAACGAACCTTGAAGATTTTGGTTTCTAAAGCTATTGTAAATGGAATTGTTTTTCTGATTTCTTTCTCAACATGTTTGTGTGTGTGTGTGTGTGTGTGTGTGTGTGTGTGTGTGAACAAAAAAACTGATATTTGTAAATCAATTTTGTATCCTGCTAATTTAGTTATTTGTCACATGTAATTTTTTTCTAGAGGAGTTGTTTAAACTATCTTAGTAAAGGATCCTATCATTACGTTAATTCAATAGTGTTTTATAGCATTCTTAGTCACTTTATTTTGATAAAAAATCTTAATATATGACAACAGTGTTACACAAACATTTGTTTGTATGGATGTACACACAGAGATTTGAGATTTTGAATGAGTTTTATACATGATGAATGTAATTTCTCTCCATTCACTTAGGACTTTGTGTTTCTCTCACTAAAAGTTTATAATTTTCTGCATAGTTTTTGTACATTTTAAAGATTTTTAAAAATTTTTAACTTACACCTGAGTGCATGTATGCATCCATCCATACATGCATGATGGTACCTGCAGACACAGAAGAAGGTGAAATTTCCCTTGTAGTTGGAGTTACAGGCAGTTGTGATTCACTCTGTATAGATGCTGGGAACCAAACTCTGGTCCTCTGAAAGAGCAGCAAGTACTTTTAACTGCTGAGCCGTCTCTCCAACCTCTCTTGTATATTGTTTGTTTGTTTGTAGTTACCGTAGCATAATTTTATTTTTATTGTCTTGTATGATATTAGAGGGACTAGCCTTAATATTATACATCCCAGGGGCTCAGGAGAGAGAACTATGAACGGCGAGGACTGTTTTTGGGAAATAGAATCTCAGCACACAGAACTCTTAGTCCAGTCATTTATTCTTCCAAATAATCTCCCTCCTCCTCTCATAACCTGGGAGTCCCAGTATATATACACTTACAAGCAGTAATCCCTTGGCAGTGCAAAGCCAGGCTTCCAGGGTCAGAGGGGTGATAAGAATCACATAGAGGGGCAGTAATTGTTAATTATTATTTGCAACCCAAAAGGGAAGTAACTAATAGGGAAATGAATTAACTAAAGGCTAAATTTGGGTAATATCTAAGAAGAGGGGTCTTATGTGCTCAGCTATAATCTTAAAAGTGATTGGTAGAAAATGTTAAGAATCTATAAGTTGCTAGGTGAATGGGAGAAAAAACTGCCTTATTTTTTACTGTGGCTCCTATCTGTCCAAGCTATCTGCCATTTTTCTGCAGGGTGGGGGAAAGAGTGCTCAGTAGCTAGGCAACCTGTGCATAGCTAGTTGCCTCTGGTGATCGTTAAAGGGAGATCTGGAACTAGAGGTAACATTTGGGAAGGGAGCTTAATTGGCACATCCACCAGGCCTTCTCAAATGGGTAGTCTGGATGCTATTTCTGATAAGGTACTTTCCTCCCTCTAGGCATGGACCTGGCCAGATGCTGTCAATGACGATAATTACAGGGAAGTTTGAACTGAGGTTTTGGCTGTGCACAGCTGTCAGCGCAGGTTATCTAAATATTCCTTTTGTAAAGGGGAAATGGTGCCCAATAAATGATGCAAAAGCTACAATAGCACACAAAAAATTCATAGCAGGAAACAGCTGATAATCAAAAGCCAAATATCACCAAGGCTCCTTGAGCCTTAGCTTGACCTCTGGAAGGCCCTTGGCTTCTTCCAGGTGTTAGCTTTGTCATAATCAGCCAAAATCCTACTTTGTATATTTTTGCGGTTTGTAGCATTATTGAAAATAGATTTTTATAGAATATATTCTGATTATGGCTGTCCCTCTGACAACTCCTCCAAGATCCTCCCCACCTCCTTACCCATCCAAACCAACATCCTTCCTTGCTATCTCATTAGAAAACAAACATATCGAATAATAATAATATAAAATAAAACAAGCAAACCTGATTAGGACATAACGAACAAATGAACAAAGAGCCAAAGAAAAACACATATAGATAAAGACACACACATTGACATGCACAGAAATTCCCTAAAAATGCAATATTGAAGCCATAATATATAAGCAAAGTACCTGCCTGTTGTTTTCGAATGCCCAAATGAAGCATAAAAAGACAAAAAAAAAATCACTGAGCTCATTTTCTGTTGTCCATCTGCTTCTGTGCATGAGGACTGTCCTTAGAAGTGACTTTATACTCAGTGAGACTCCATTAGAGAAAAATGTTTTTTATTTGCCAGTGATTGTCCCCTGGAGATGGCATTTGGGTTAGGGTTGGGGGCTTGTGTCCACTTCTCTCAGTTCTGGGACCCCATCTGGTGCAGACCCATGCAGGCTCTGTGCATACTGCCTCAGTCTCTGTGAGTTCATACGTGCATTGGTCCTGCTGTGTTTAGAGGACCTCGTTTCCTTGGTGTCCTTCATCCCCTCCCCGCCGGCTCTTACAATCTTTCCACCTCCTCTTTCACAGGGTTCCCTGATCATGAGGGGAAAGATTTGATGGAGACATCCCACTTAGGACTGGGTGTTCTCTGCACCTTGTCCAGCTGTGGGCTTCTGTTTCTTCCTATGTACTGCAGGAAGAAGCTTCTCTGGTGATGGTTAAGCAAGGCACTGATCTCTAAGTATAGAAGAATGTTGCTAGGACTCATTTTATGGCTATATTCCTTTAGGAAAATTAGCAAAATGGGAGCACTTACTTTTCCCATAGGTCCCTATCTGATCTCAGGTTCTAGGCCATGAGAGACTTGTTGGAGATGGTTCCATCTCATGTAGTGAGCGTTAATTCCAATCAGAGAGTGGTTGGCTACTCCTACAAGCTTCATGCCACTATTGCACTGGCATATCCTGCTGATAGGTCACTGTTACAGATCAGAAGGTTTGTGGCAGGGTTGGCATTTACCTTTCTCCTTTTGTTTGCATGCAGAACACCTTCCAGCGCCATGAACACTAGTCAGCGGGAGTGAAGGTATGAACCAGCTTAACGTCTCCATGGTCAATGAGTTGTGAAGGTGTTGTCTTAAGCAATGGGGCTTTGCCATCAGTTTGTGGAGAGCAACAAGTAGCCTTAGCAATGGTCTGGGTTGTTTGAGGGTTCCCATGGGGCTCCTTTGGCCAAAAGCTCTATTAGATGTAATCCATCCCCAGTACTAGAAGCTTCTAGTGATGAGAGAAGTCCAGTTGGGGCATTGTCTCTTTTGTTTTTTGGCAATTTCATTTAAATCATATTTATATACGTGTATATTTTAGAAAGCTTCTATTATACTGTTTCCATAATGGCCCTTAGTTTAAGTGTCCCTCTCTGTAATCACTCCCTAAGCCCCGTCTTCCTTCTCCCTCTCCATTTGATCCTCCCATTCCAGTCTTCCTAGCCACCTGTAACTATCTACTCTATTTTGCCCTTCCTACAGTGATCCAATCCCACCCCACCTCATGCCTAGTTCCTTATTCTACATGTAATATCCATGGTGATATGGATTATAGACTACTTATCAGAGACTTAACAACTAACATATAAGTGAATACTTTTTGGTCTTTTGTCTTACCTTACTCAAGATGATTTTTTTCTAAATCCATCCATTTAACTGATAATTTCAAGATTTTTTTATTCTCTTCTTATATATTACATTCTTACCCCAGTTTATCCTCCCTCCTCTCTTCCCAGTCCCTCCCCCCACATTCCCGCATGCACTCTAGATCCACTCCTCCTCCTTTTTCTCTAAAAAAGGGCAGTCCTCCCAGGGACTCTGGCATAGAGGATACAATACAGGAAATAGAATCATCAGTCAAAGAAAACACCAAAGCCAAAAAAGTCATATAGCAAAAATGTCCAGGAAATCTGGGACACCATGAAAAGACCAAACCTAAGAATAATAGGGATAAAATAAGGAGAAGAATATTGACTCAAAGGCACAGGAAATATATTCAACAAAATCATGGAAGAAAACTTTCCCAACTTAAAGAAGTAAATACCTATGAAGACACAAGAAGCTTATAGAACACCAAATAGACTAGATCCAAAAAAAAAAGGTCCCCTCGCCACTTAATAATTAAACCACTAAACACACAGAATAAAGAAAGAATATTAAGAGCAGCAATGGAAAAAGGCCAAGTGACTTATAAAGGCAAACCCATCAGAATAACACCCAACTTCTCAATGGGGACTTTGAAAGCCAGAAGGACCTGGACAGATGTAATGCAGAACTAAGAAACCATGGATGACAGACCAGACTACTATACCCAGCAAAACTTTCAGTCACCATAGACTGAAACCATAGACAAGTGAACAAGACATTCCAAGACAAAACCAGATTTAAACAATACCTATCCACAATTCCAACCCCACAGAAAGCACTAGAAGGAAAATTCCAACCTAAGGAAGTCAAATGCACCCACAAAAACACAGGAAAATAGATAACCTCACAACAGCAAATCCCAAAGAAGTGAAATACATACACACTACCACCAAAAGAAAACAGGATTTAACAATCACTGGTCATTAATATCCCTTAATATCAGTGGACTCAATTTGCCTATAAAAAGACACACACTAACAGAATGGATATGAAATCAGGAACCATCCTTCTGCTTTATACAAGAAACACATCTCAACTTCAAAGACAGACACTACCTCAGAGTAAAAGGCTGGGAAAACACTTTCCAGTCAAATGTACTTAAGAAGCAAGCTGTTGTATGTAGCTGAAGTTATCCTGGATCCCGCCTGGCCTATGGTCAAGACAAATCTCTCTCACCCGCTGGTCCCACAACTGCTAGAGTCTCTCAGTCACTTTTCTCTGTGTCCTGTAGAATGTCTGGCAGTTTCTTCTGTGAAACAGGAACCTGAAGGACCATTTTGTCTTGCAAAGTTCAATGGTCACCTTCCTATTGGTCCTGCATTTCCAGTCGATACAATGTTTTGTCAAGCTGTCCAGGCAAGGACAGTTTCTTGCCCAATGGCTATTCTTGCCAAGAAGAATATAAACTCTATATGGAGTGTCTTCAATACCCATCTTCCTCTCTGAAGTAAATCGGTGCTGCCAGGAGCAGACTTTAAATTTGTATCAATAAATTAAAATCTATACCAATGTAAAACATTTTAAACAAGTTTATCTTTAAAAGTAGGTTCAATAATCCACCCTTTTATCCTATCATATCTATATCCTATATTTCCATATCATATCTCTCTTTCTTCTTTTAAAAAGATATTGACTATGAACAATAACAATTTGTAACCAACAACCTAAATGAAGACAAACATCCATAATCCATTTTGGGGGAATGTGGGCATAGTTTTCTGGGCTAATTCCTGCTGATAAAGAGCACTGTATTCTTATGGGGATACAAAGAAAATTTTAGGATTATGGTCAAGTCTTGACTGGAGTAGTCTGTGAGGCTGTATTCTCTGAGCCAGTTGCCTTGAAGTTGGTTTTGGATGTTGGATGATCTGGGCCATGGTGTAACTGGAGACCTTTCAGGGGGTCTTGGCTGGTCAAACCATATTAGCCTGGAAGCAATCCACAGGTTCTCATTTTCTGTGGAAACAAAAGCAGAACCTCTTTTCCAAAGCAACATATCCTTAGACATAAATTTTGAAATCAAGATATCTTTAATATATATATATATATTGGATTAACTCAGCAGCTTTTACAATCAAATGTCTCTCTTTCACAATCAAAACTTCCAAAGTCAACACAATCAAGATTCTCCATGTAATATCCATATTTATGTGGCTTATTTTTTATATTACCTTTACTGTCTCTTTAAAGACTTTATTTTTTAAAACTATTTCTTTATATAACTGTCTATACTCCTTTTTCCTCTTTCTTTTCAGTCTACATACATTTTTACACACACCATAAACCATTTAAAGTCTTATTCCATCTGAATCTGCCTTATTGTGAATCTATTGTTTTAAACTGCAGTGGTTAGTACTGAAGCAGCAGCCCTGGTTGCTGACTCCGCCCATTTCAGCTTTTCAGGTAGAGATATTCACTGCCAGCTCTGGGAGCCATGCTGTCTGCTGATTCTGGGAAGCAGTAGTTCTATGCTTCTATCAAAGCAGCATATAGTCCAGAAAAATCTCTTTCTTTTTTCTGTATTAGCAAAGGCTAAATTCACCATGCAATGTAATGTGCGGCTTAGAGACACCTCTGTGTACCATGGTAGGAATCCGCCATGCTGGTGGTCAAGCCCGCACAGCACGAACCCGCCATAGAGTAGCTCAAGCCCGCAGGCTGCAGCTGGCCTGAGGGAGACAACTAGGAAGCTGATTTTAGCTATGTTTTAGAATCTTTTTTTTTAAGTTTTCTCAGGTTTTAGGTGGAAACTCTTGTCCCACATTTTGGCACCATTTGTAGTCAGAAGTTCTCCTGGCCCACAGTCAGGACAAATCTCTCTCACCCACTGGTCCCACAGCTACTTGGACCCAAGTAAACACACAGAGGCTCAAACTGTATGGCCATTAGCTCAAGCTTATTACTGACTAGCTCCTACACTTAAATTAACCCATAAGTCTTATTTATGTTTAGTCATGTAGCTTGGTACCTTTTCTCAGTTCTGCCTTCACATCTTGCTTCCTCTGTATCTGGCTGGTGACTCCTGACTCAACCTTCCTCTTTCCAGAATTCTCCTTGTCTGCTTATCCTGCCTATACTTCCTGCCTGGCTACTGGCCAATCAGCCTTTTATTAAACCAGTGTACAAAAGCATTATTTCACAGCAGGTATAACTATCCTAATATCTAACAAAATAGATTTCAGACTATCCTAATCAATCAAAAGAGATCAGGAAGGTATTACATATTCGTCATAAGAAAAATCCACCAAGATGAAGTCTCAATTCTGAACATTTGTGCCCCAAATACAAGGGAACCAATATATGTAAAAGAAACATTACTAAAGCTTAAATCACACGTCAAACCCCACAGATTAATAGTGGGAGACTTCAACACCCCACTCACACCAATGGACAGATCTGGCAGATGGAAACTTAACATAGAAATAAAGGATCTAACAGATGTTGTGATTCAAATGGACTTAATAGATATGTACAGAACATTCCACCCTAACAAAAAAGAATATACTTTCTTCTCAGCAACCCATGGAACCTTCTCTAAAATTGACCACATACTGGGTCACAAAGCAAATCTCAACATATATTAAAAAAATTTGAATAACCTTCTGTATTTTACTGGACCACCATGGTTTAAAGTTAGATTTCAACAACAACAAAAATTACAGAAAGCCTGTCATTACATGGAAACTGAATAATGCTCAACTGAATCACCAATGGGTCAAGGAAGAAATAAAAATAGAAATTACAGACTTTCTGGAATTCAACAAAAATGAATGTGTTGCATACCCAAACTTATGGGACACTATGAAAGCAGTACTAAGAGGAAAATTCATAGCACCAAACGCCCACATAAAGAAGTTGGAGAAATCTCACACTAGTGACTTAACAGCACACATAAAAGCTCTAGAACAAAAAGAAGCAAACTCACCCAGGAGAACAGATACCAGGAAATAATCAAATTGAAGGCTGAAATCAATAAAATAAAAATAAAGAGAACAATACGAAGAATCAATGAAACAAAGAGTTAGTTCTTTGAGAAAATAAACAAGATAGACAAACCCTTATCCAATTAACCAAAAGGCAGAGAGAGAGAACATCCAAATTAACAAAATCAGAAATGAAAAGGGAGACATAACAACAGACAATTATGAAATCCAGAGAATCTTCAGGTCATACTTCTAAAACCTGTACTCCACAGAATTGGAAAATCTAAAAGAAATGGACAATTTTCTGGATAGGTACTACATACCAAAGGTAAACGAAGACCAAGTAAACAATTTAAATAGACCAATACCCCTTAAGGAAATAGAAACATTCATTAAAAGTCTCCCAACCAAAAAAAGCCTGGGACCAGATGGTTTCAGTGCAGAATTCTATCAGAATTTCAAAGAAGAGCTAATACCAATACTCGTCAAATTGTTCCACACATCAGAAACAGAAGGAACATTACCAAAATCTTTTCATGAGGCTACAGTTACCCTGATACCCAAGCCACAAAAAGATGCAACAAAGAAAGAGAATCATAGGCCAATCACCCTCATGAACATTGATGCAAAAATACTAAAAAAATACTGGCAAAACAAATCCAAGAACACATCAAAGACATTATCCACCATGATCAAGTAGGCCTCATCCCAGAGATGCAAGGATGGTTTAATGTATGAAAATCTGTCAATGTAATACACCATATAAATAAATTGAAAGACAAAAACCACATGATCACCTCATTAGATGCTGAAAAAAACCTTTGACAAAATCCAACACCCCTTCATGATAAAGGTCTTGGAGAGATCAGGAATACAAAGAATATATGTAAACCTAAAAAAGGCAATTTACAGCAAGCTGACAGCCAACATCAATTTAAATGGAGCGAAACTCAAAGCAATTCCACTAAAATCAGGAACAAGACAAGGCTGTCCACTTTCCCCATACCTATTCAATATAGCACTGGAAGTCCTAGCTAGAACAATAACATAACAAAAGGAGATTAAGGGGATACAAATTGGAAGGGGAAATAGATGAGATCTCCTGAGTAAACTGGGGATGAGGGGGGCTGTAGAGAGTAGGGAATAGGAGACAAGAACATAAGGGAACTCAATGGTGGAGTTGGAGCAGGGACATTGTGGGAGAGCAGTGAAAGAGATACCATGATAGAGGGAGACATCATGGGCATAGGGAGAAAACGGGTGCTAGGGAAGTTCCCAGGAATCAACAAGGATGACCCCAGCTTAGACTACTAGCTATAGTGGAGAGGGTTTCTGAACTGGCTTACCCCAGTAATCAGATGGGTGAATACCCTAACTGTCATCATAGAGCCTTTCTGCAGTAACTGATGGAAGCAGATGCCGAGATCCATAGCCAAACACCAGGCCGAGCTCCAGAAGAGTCCAGTCGAAGACAGAGAAGAGGGATTCTATGAGCAAGGGGCATCAAGATCATGATGGGGAAACCTACAGAAACCAAACCAAACTAGTGGGAACTTATGAAATTTAGACCAACACCTGTGGAGCCTCCACAGGACTAGACTAGGTCCTCTGCATAAGCGAGACAGTTGTGTAGCTTGATCTGCTAAAGGGGCCTGACAGTAGGATCAGGAGACCTCCCTGGTGCATGAGCTAACATTTTGGAGCCCACTACCTATGGTAGGACACCTCACACAGCCTTGAGGCAGGGAGAGGGGCTTGGACCTGCCTCTACTGAATGTACCAGGCTCTGCTGACTCCCCATGGGAGGCCTTACCTTCTTGTAGGAGGGAATGGGTGGTGGGTTTCAGGCGGGGGAGGCTGAAGGGGTGGGAAGAGGGAAGAGGGGGATCTGTGATTAGTATGGAAATGAATAAAAAATTTCTCAATTTAAAAAAAAGACTGTTTCTCACTTTCTCTTTTGTGAGATTCAGTGCATCTGTCCTTTTCTTGAGGTCTTTGATCTATCTGCAGTTGGGTTTTATGCAGGGTGGTAAGTATGGATCTATTTGCGTTCATCTACATTCATCCACTCAGTTTGACCAGCACCATTCATTGGAATTGATTTCTCTTTTCCAGTGTGTATTTCTGGCTTCTTTATAAAAAAAAAAATCAGGTGTCCATAGGTGAGTGGTCTTATGTCTGAGTCTTCAGTTTAATTCCATTGATCAATGTATCTGTTTATATGCCAATACCATGCTGTTTCTATTACTATAGCTTTGTAAGTACAACTTGAAAACAGGGATAGTGACACCTCCAGCAGTTCTTTCATTATTTGGGATTGCTCTAGCTAACCCAGGTGTTTTATGTTTCCGTACAAATCTGAAAATTGTCCTTTTAATTTCTGTGAAGAATTGTGCTAGAATTTTGATGGAGATTGCATTCAATCTGTAGATTGCTTTTGGTGGTCTTTTTCAGTATATTAATCCTCCTGATTCATTAACATGGGAGATCTTTCCATCTTCTGATATCTTCTTCATTTCTTTTTTCAGTGTCTTAGAGTTTTTATTATATAAGTCTTTCACTTGCTTGGTTAGAGTTACCCCAAGATACTTTGTTTTATTTTTGAGGCTATGTGAAAGATATTGTTTCCTTGACTACTTTCTCAGTGCATTTGTTATTTGCATATTGAAAGGGTGCTGATTTTTTGTGTATTGATTTTTATATTCTACTACTTTATTGAAAGTGTTTATCAACTGTAATTTCCTGGTGAAATTTTTAGGATTACTTATGTATATAATCATAATCCACAAATAAAGATAATTTGAATGTTTCTCTTGCTGTTTGTATCCCCTTGATCCCCTTCAGTTGTCTTATTGCTCTAGCTAATGCTTCAAGCACTCTACTAAATAGGTATGTAGAGAGAGGACAGTCTTTTATTGTTCCTGATTTTAGGGGAAATTCTTTGTGTTTCTCTCCATTCAGATTGATGTTGGCTATGGGCTTGCTGTAAATCACCTTTACTATGTTGAGGTATGTTCTTTATATGCCTAGCTGTAATTAAAATTCTCCCAACCAAAAAACCCAGGACCAGATGGCATTAGTGCAGAATTCTACCAGACTTTCAAAGAAGAGTTAATGCCAATACTTCCAAAATTATTCCACAAAATTTAAACAGAAGGAACATTGCCTAATTTGTTTTATGAGGTCACAGTTACCCTGATATCCAAACCACATAAAGAATCAACAAAGAAAGAGAATTACAGACCAGTTTCTCTTATGAGCATAGATGTAAAAACTTCTCAATAAAATACTTGCAAACAGAATCCAAGAACACAAAAAGATCATCTACCATGAGCAGAGATGTAAAGATTGGTCAACATACATAAAATGATCAATATAATCCATCATATAAACAGACTGAAAGACAAAATCCATATGATCATATCTATAGGTGCATAAAAGGCCTTTGACAAAATCTAACACCTCTTTATGATAAAAGTCCTGGAGAGATTAGGGACACAAGGGTCATATCTCAACACAACAAAGGCAATTTATAAGTCCATAGCCAACAATCAATTTAAATGGAGATAAACTCAAAGAAATTCCACTAAAATTAGGAACAATAAAAGGCTGTCCTCTCCATTCCTAGTCACTATATATGATATTTGAAGTCTTAGCTAGAGCAATTAAAAATCTGAAGGAGATCAAGGGGATACAAATTGGAAAGGAAGAAGTCATGGTATCTTTGTTTGCAGATGATAAGATAGTATATAGAAGTAACCCTAAAATTCCACCGGGAAACTCAGCAAATAAGCTGGGTACAAAAATATCCATAAAATTGATACATAAAAATCAGCAGCCCTTCTATAAACGAATGACAGACAGACAGTGAGAAATCAGGGGAACAACATCTTTCACAATACCCTCAAATAATATAAAATATTTTGGGGTATCCCTAACCAAGCAAGTATCAGACAATAAGACATGAAACCAAAGCTGAGCTGTGTGAGATTAGAGCCTCCTTGAGGAAAATTACATAGTGGCCACTTTCCTTTCTCTAGTACAGGGTAGTCTGCCTCCTTGATAAATGGGGTCTGTCCTCACACATATGGGTATGCTCCCCAATTGGCTGATAGACAAGAGACTATATTATAATTTCTAAGTTTTATATGTGGGACAGGATCTTATGTAGGCTGTGATGGCTACTGTATAGCCTTTGCTGTGGGCAGTAAATCATGCAACTGAGACTAAACTGTCTGCCCAAAAAGAACTTCCCTGTGTAAGGGAAGAATGTTAATAACAAAAAGACATGTGGATGCTATTCTCCACGTTGGCCTTTGACTTGGAAAGGAAAGTGGGGGAAAGGAGTGTGGAAGTGCTGGCTTGTTGTTTCTTATGACTGGCAGACTGCAAGGACAAAAGAGCATGAGGGATATCTAAAACTCTACCTGGAATCCAAAAAATTCAGAATCCATGGGAAGAATCAAATAATGAGGAGGATGAGAAGATGGTAGAAGTGATAGAAGATACCCAGTATGTCCAGCCTTCACCAAAGAGGAAGAAAAAAATCAATGTTTTGCCAAGCAGATAGAGGCCCAAAATGGGCAACTATGAAAATCATGGAATTGTTTACATATGAACTGCTTATAATGGGAGAAACATTTAAACAATGAATAAAAGCCTCTTCTATCCTGGATCATGAGGCTTTGAGACATGGTGGCTAATGGGATCAGTTGGAGTGCCATGAAAACAGAGAAACAAAATAATCCTTGAGGCAAAGGTTCTGTAAATTGGTATGACACTCATATAGCCAGCCGTAGTTCCCATAAATATCAAGAACAATAGAGAGAGGATGGGCGTAACTAAAGGATCTGGTCATAAGAGAGGCAGGATTTGATGTCCACTCCCCTGGGCTGGATAGGACTGTGTTCACAGGAGACCTAAGAAAGAAGTTACTTCAATGTCTACCTTGCAACTGAAGTGGGACTTTAAAGACTTTGCTGAGCTCTGTGATGGGACATGGTCCTTATGAGGCCTGAGAGGCTCTTGAAGATCTGAATAACTTTCACTAGCATATGAACTGGGTTCATAAAGTCCTAAAGCAATCAAGAGCAGTGAAAGAAGAGCACAGCAGGCAAGGGGTTTCTGTCCACTCCACTTGAAGGCAAATGTGGCAATATGTGTGTTGAGTCAGAGTTCCTGAGGCAAAAATGAACAGCAAGCCAAGTGAATTGCTGTTGAGCTAGAAGACTTTGGAGCCTGAGCCACAACAATTCACAGATGACATAAAGGACAAAACAAGGCATAAGCTTGTCCTAGGAATAGGCAGTTACCTACCTCCAGCCCACCCTTGGAATGTGGGGCATATCTATACTCTGTGTGATGGTTTGAATAAGAATGGTGCCATAGGCTCATACTTTGAATACTTACTCATTAGGGAGTGGTACTACTTGGGAAGGATAAGAAGGCATGGCTTTGTTAGAATAGGTGTGGCCTTTTTGGAGGAAGTGTGTCACTGGAGGTGGGCTTTAAGTTTCAAAAGCCAAAACTCACGAGGCAGAGGCAGATGGATCTCTGAGAGTTCAAGGCTAGCCTAGGACAGTTCCAGGACAGGCTCCAAAGCTACACAGTGAAACACTGTCTCGAGAAACCAAAAAATAAATAAATAAACAAACAAATAAATAAATAAATAAATAAATAAATAAATAAATAAATAAATAAATAAATAAATAAACAACAAAAGCCAAAACTAGGCCCAGTGTTTTTTCTTCCTTTGGTTTTGCTTTTTCTTCCTGCTGCCTGTGGATCCAGATATAGAATTCTCAGCTACCTCTCCAGTACCATGTCTGCCTGCATGCCACCTTGCTCCCCGCCATGATAATAATGGACAAAACCTCTGAAACTGTAAGCAAGCCCCAATCAAATGTTTTCTCTTATAAGAGTTGCCTTGGTCATTGTGTCTCTTCACAGCAATAGAACACTTACTAAGACACTCTAGGTGAATTTCTTTGCCTAGCACTGTCTTCTTTCTGCAGCCAGGTGGAAATGCAAGGGCCAGACCAGCTCCCAGGGACAAATGACTTATACTGTAGCATGGTGACCGAAATCTGTGCCATGTAAGTAGAACAGCATAATCAGATATCTATATCACTCCCTCTAAGGTTCAGGAAAATCGTGGAAGAGAAGGAACAAAAAACACAGGACCTGGAGAAAGGTGTGGAATGTTGTTTAGCCATTTGGTCCAAATTGAAACATTACTTCTCAGAGAGAAAGGGAGGATCCTAAGACTCAGAAAGTGAATTAAACAAAGCTCAGGACTGCTGTTGGATGTTCTGTATGGCAAATGTGTTGCTCTGATTGGTCAATAAATAAAACACTGATTGGCCAGTGACTAGGCAGGAAGTATAGACGGGACTAACAGAGAGGAGAAAAGAACAGGAAGGTGGAAGGAGACACTGCCAGCCGCCGCCAGGACAAGCAGCATGTAAAGATGCCCATAAGACATGAGCCATGTGGCAAGGTATAGATTTATAGAAATGGATTAATTTAAGATATAAGAACAGTTAGCAAGAAGCCTGCCACAGCCATACAGTTTGTAAGCAATATAAGTCTCTGTGTTTATTTGGTTGGGTCTGAGTGGCTGTGGGACTGGCAGGTGAAAGAGATTTGTCCTGATTGTGGGTCAGGCAGAAAAACTCTAGCTACACAGGACACTTCCAAATCTTATAGGATTTGTAAGTCCCCTTCTCAAATTATAAAAACATAAAACAATTGCTAAAGAGAAGACACTTTCCCAGCAGCCAGGCTGCCTGCAGGTCATGCTCGGACCCCAAGGATACAGCTTTTGTGAGTCATCACCTACACTGGGGTTGGCCTCCTAGTGATATAGCTGCCTTTGATTCACTCATGCTCCTAAGTCACCCCAGTAAGCTTACTGGATTACTGTATTGTACTCAAGTGGAATATTTATATTGGTCTGTCATTGCTGGCCTATTTTGAAGGAATAGATGCTTGTTCATATCTCCTGTGAAGTGCTCTAGTAATGATGCAATATTAAAACTATACTAAAAAGGCCAGCTAACATATGCTGTATTTTAAAATACTGTGAAAACAAAAGGTCCACCTCAAAGGTCCATCTTCTAAGGTAGGTTGGATAGTCATAAGTCACAAGAATAAAATATTCAGGAAAAGTAAACTCAAAGAATTAATCTACACTGGCTCTATATCATTCCACCTATCTTACAATGAGAATTTTATGTTAAATAAGCTCAGAGGATTAAAACAATACAAAGGACCCTGCATCTTTATGCTATCTTTAATCCAGTATGTCACTCTTGAATTTATTTCTGGACTTCCCATTATGCTAGAAAAAAAAAAGAATCACAGAATTTTAAGGACATTTAGAGAGTTTCTCTAACTTACCAATAAATAAGTTCTTAAGAGTGCAGGACTGGTCCAGTGTCATGCAGGCTCCTAGGCCCTCTGCATAGTGAGACAGTTGTGTAGCTTGATCTGCTTAAGAGGCCCCCTGGCAGTAGGATCAGAATCCATCCCTGGTTCATGAGCAGGCTTTTTGGAGCCTACTACCTATGATGGGACACCTCACACAGCCTTGATGCAGGGGGAGGGGCTTGGACCTGCCTTTACTAAATGTACCTCCCCATGGGAGGCTTTACCTTCTTGTAGGAGGGAATGGGGGTGGGTTGGGAGAGGGAGGCTGGAAGGGTGGGAGGAGGGAAGAGGGGATCTTTGATTGGTATGTAAAATGAATGAATAAAAAAATTCTTAATAAAAAAGAAAGAAAGAAAAGAGAATGTGGGAATGATCACTATCGTAAAGCACTGCTCTCTCCTACACACACTATGAGCTGGATTGAATATTTTGTATTTATTTCCTGTCTACTGTACAGGATACTTTGTGGGTATGAAGAAGACTTCTGAAACTTCTGACACAGATCTGCTTTCTTGTTGGCTGAAGAGGGTCTTATGGAAAAGGAATCCCTATTTCTCATTGGCTCTGCCTCTGTGGGTTGCAGAGGAACTGCAGAGTGATGCAGGCTTGGGAATATATTTAAAGGTCAGATGCTGACTCTTATTCCCTCGTCTAGTTACAGAGAATTGATAAAACAATGATCAGAAGCATGGACCCTGGAGTCTGGGGAGGGGGATATAGATTCTATCACATATCAATCATAAGACTCAATCAGTGACTTGATCTACTAAACTTCAAATTCCTTATATGAAAAATGAGAACAATTGTGTCTATCTTGTGGAGCCTACTGTGTACATTAAATGACTTGACATACATAAAACACAGAACAGAGCCCCTGTTATGTACTAAGAGCTTAAATTTGAGGCATTACCAAAATAGAAACTCACATAGCCATTGTCTAAATGCACGAGGAAAGTGAGATGACTCAGAGACTGTGCTCGAAGATGGAGAGCAGATGGAGTGAGTCAAAGACTGCACTGAGCATCTATACCATGATGTCACTAATCTTGTGACAGGCCAGTTTGAAGTCATCCTTGCTTAAAATGGCTGTCAGTAGCCTTGGTGTAGTGGAAAGGGGCTTGGACCTGCCTAGCCTCAGTGTTCTGGGCTCTGCTGACTCCCCATGGGAGACCTCGATCTGGGGGATGTGGGGTGGCTTGGGAAAGAGGGCTGGGGGTGGGAGGAGGGAGGAGGGGGGATCTGTGGATAGTATGTGGAGTGAGTAGAAATTTCTTAATAAAGAAAAATGAAAAAAATAATAATCAGATAATAATATCAGATATCTAACCAAAAAAAATCATTTTGGGCCCCATTCCATTCTAGTTGCCTAGAAGTTACTAGCGGCAGCAAGGGATGCATTCCTGGGGAGCTGGATATCCCAATTTCTTCCCCTCCTCTGGGGCCAGCTCTAAGACTCATGGTCTAGCAGCCTCATTACTCATAGGTGTGAGTATCAGGAATCACAGGATGTGCAACCATGTGTGCAAGTTTTATGCTCCTGGGGAGGTTCATTTGAAATACAAATAACAACCTTCATCTCTGAGAAGGGAAAGTTCTCGTCTGAAACTGTCTCATCGTTCATGCTCCCCAGGGGCCCATATTCTTGTAACTTAAAGAAGCTGTCCACAGAGAGCTAGATTTTTTTTTAGCTCTAATGGTGAGCAAGGGAGGAAGTGAACACTAAATCTTAATTATATAATCATTGGGCCATTTCTCATTAAGACCAGATAAGTCTAAGCAAATCTATATTCCCCTGATACGTAACGTTCTAAACTTTTAATGATGTCCCTTAGGCTTTCAGGCCAATTTAAACAAAGAGAAAATTATGAAATCTTAAACAGTTGTTCATGGAACTCATGATTAATCATGTAATCAACACACACACACACACACACACACACACACACACACACACACACACCTACTAGCATAGTCCAAGATCATCCATGTTAAGAGCTCTTAGCTTAACTCTTTTCTCACACCAGGCTGTCCCATGTTGGAAGATGGAGTTATCGGAAAAAGACCAACACCTTGATTCATGCTTCTTTTACTAACCTTCACCCTCTGATTCACAAGTATGGGGTAAGAAGCCTCCAGAAAATACCTGAGCCACACCTGTAAGGAGCTGAAGGGTTCTTCCATACAAGAGTTCTTTCTTCACAGCTCAGCATGTCACAGTTTTGAGATGCCTTCTCCATGATGTTTTTTATTTCTTCAATGATTCCAAAATTGCTTCAGTGTCTCTAATAACACCACTATTGCAAATAAACACAAATACAGAAATGAAGAGGAAGGGTTTCTCAAGATCATATTAATACATCAAGCATAAAATTTGGCCAAATCCACCCCTCATACCCCTCCTTTCAATTCTTTCTTCCTCTATTACTTTTTTCAACCAACTTTATGTGCTCTTCTTTCTTTTCTTTTCTTTGTTTATTTTTTGTTTTTTAACTCACTGAGTCCACTTAGTGTATGTTTGAATCAGTATAAGGACATTTACTGAAGCATGGGTAGGATCTCAGTGGCTGCATTCCTGAAGAAAACTAACTCTCCACTAGCCATCAGTTTCAAATAGCTCTTCAACTTACAGTGGGACTTTGTGACCCCCCCAAATCCATGTTGAGGCTTTTGTCAGACAGCTACTGTATTCTTCATCTACACTTCCACCCTCAACCTCATGCTTCTCTAGTTTAAACATTTTTCATCTTTAAAACGATGTCCACTAAAGCTTTATACCCTTCAAGTTTTCTCACCTCTTTACTGCCATTGGATCTATGGTCTGATAATTATATTTAGCAATTTTCTGTTTGACCTTCCCATATTCTGAAAACTTAATGTCTCTCTAATTTTTAATTTCATAATTTTCCAGTTGAAAATTATGTGTCACTATTAACTCTGTCTTTTAAGAATCCTCAACTCTTTTGTCTCATAGCCCATCTGTAACATCAGATTAATATGCATTGATCCAACCTCCTAGCCCTTCTACTCTTCTTTGGGTTGTTGTAGAACATAACACAAGCATGCATTCTATATTGGTGCCATTTCAAAAATAGATCAACCCAACACTGTACTGTATGGCAGTGCTCTTATGCATCATAAGTCAGTCTTTCCTCATATTTTCAGTGGTTGTTCAAAATCTTTTACTTCTCTTTTTAATCTCCAGACATTACTGCCATCTCCTATCTCTTGGAAGATATACTTTCTTCTACTTCACACAAAATAGTACATTTTGTGAATTAAAGTGACAATAATCATTCCCATGCCTTAATAAGATAATCTACAAGAATTTCTTTCTTTCATATATAAGGAATTTAAGTTGTTTTTTTTTTCCTGAAAGGGAAAGTGTCTTAGTTACAGTTTCTAAGAGACACCATGACCATGGCAACTCTTATAAAGGAAAACATTTAATTGGAGCTGGCTTACAGTTTGAGGTTTAGTTCATCATCATCATGGCTGGAAGTTTGGCGGCATGCAGGCCGACATGGTGCTGGAAAGGTAGCTAAGAGTCCTACATCTTGATCCGCAGGCAGCAGGAAGAGAATGGGCCACACTGGCCTGGCTTGAGTTTCTCAGACCTCAAAGCCCACCCCCAGTGACATACTTCCTCCAGCAATGCCACACCCATTCCAACAAAGCTACACCTCCCAAAAGTGTCAGTCCCTATGAGCCTATGGGGCCATTTTCATTCAAACTATCACAGAAAAGAAACAGTGTCTAGGGATGCAGCTCAACAGAAGAGCAAGTGCTGAACATGAGCAAAGCCCTGTGCTCTATTCCCAGTATCAGCTCCTCAAAGCAAGCAAATACACATTGAAATGTCTTTCAGAAAATGAAAGATAGATATGTGGATAAATAGGTGATAAAGACAATTTAAAACATTATAGATAGAATATAGGTGGAAGGTATACATTATAAGAAATCATTTCAACATTTTTGTGTTTAAATTTTTCAGTAGAAAAGGTTGGGAACTAATTTTTTGTTTTCAGAAACCAAGGATATTTATTTAAATATTATTACCTAAGGGCTGTGAATTACTGAACAACATATATAATAGTAGACTTTAAGTTACATGTTCCAGGCCACAGCTCCCTTGCTTAAATCTTCCATTACAAAGGCCTCATTGGTTGTAGATGTAATGGAAGGCCAACTTCATTAGTTAGGTAGCTATCCAGCAGAAACAACAGCAAAAGTGTTACAATTTAGATGATTAACACTAGTCCATATACTGGACAAGCTAGCTGGTTCAATATTACTTTAAGGTTTTTGATCTCTAACTTTATCTTAGTATTTTTTTTTTCTTAAGTGGGTTTTTGTTTAAAATTCCACCTTGTTTTCACTAGTCAGCAGCTCTTTCTTCTCTTAATATTTTAAGATTCATGACTTTTTATACATGGAAGCAGTTGCTTCTATTTGCTGCCAAGCACTCTAGATGTTGGGTATTCAAATCATCCTGGTCCAGACATATCTAAATTGATAGGCACTTGGGGTGTTTGGGGTATTATAAATAAAGATTCTATAAATATGTAGCATGAGTCTTAAAAGATCCTGTTAATAAAAACAAACCCAGAGCCAGGTATTGGGGTGAACCCTGAAAGATCAGAGAGACAGAACAGCCAACCTCACCTCGCCAATTTCTCAGCTGACCTTGTTTCCTCAAACTGGAAGCCTCTGAGTCCTCATCCCAATGGATCTCATCTGAACTGCTGCTAAAAGCCTAAAAGCTTAACAGACCTGGTTCCTGGTTTTCATTCCTTAAATACCTTTCTGCTTCCTGCCATCACTTCCTGGGATTAAAGGCATGTGTCACCATGCCTAGCTGTTTCCAGTGTGGCTTTGAACTCACAGAGATCCGATTGAATCTCTGCCTCCAGAATGCTAGGATTAAAGGTATGCCTAGATAAGTTTATTAAGGTGCACAATATATTGGGGGACACAATATCACCACATAAATATTTGTATTTAGGTGTGGACTTATGTTTTCATTTCTCATGGCAGATTAAAAGTGGGGTTCCTAGGTTATATGGCTATATATATGGTTCACATAGTAGAAAAAAATTTAAAGATAATTTAGGAAAAAATGGCTCTGAAAAATTTCAAATACATTCCTGGGAAATTTTTAACTCTAAAGCTTTCAGATGTTAAGATTTCTTGGTTTTAGTGTCTTCATCTCTAAATGATGATAATATTCTCCTTCTATGACTTAGTAATATAATTGATAGTATAGCTAAATAAACTGTTATTGAGGTAAGATACATAAGAAATAGTTCATCTTTTCTAAAGTGATTAACCTAACCCACTGAAAAATGGTATGTATAAATATAACTTTGACTCTCTATCTCCATCTGGTGGCCTCATATAAAATTTTAGAAACAAATTCTTTTAAAGACTGCAACCTGTTTAAAGGTGGAATTTTACACACTACACTTCACAGTTACTAATTATTGGTTTGTACAAGTCCAGAATTCCATATTTAAAAATTGTCTTCCAATATTGATACATCCTGTTTTTGTAAAAAGGTACCTCATGATACCTACAGCTATAACCAACCGGGGACAATGGCTCTTACTGAGGCTTTCTGGAGCATGTATGATATTTTCTGCATAAACTTTCTAGAAAGTCTAGATATAGGACCATACACAGAAGCTCAAAACATTATAACGTTATGTTGGGTCCATTTTTTGCTTTTGTAATTTTATGTTATTCTAGCTAAATGTCTTCAAGACCCAGGACTAACATACAGCTGAGAAGAATACTTTCAAATGAGAATATGGTTTTAAAACACCCTAGGACTAAATAGTAAAGGATAGAGTGGAACATGAATGCTAATCTATAACATATTTTAGGGCAAAAGGCCATGAATTTCTGGCTACTCAGTAAAGGTGTGATGTGGCCCAAGATCCATTCAACTGCACATTTACTGAGCACCTATTGAATATCCCTTATGTGGGTCTGAAGTTTAGTGGCTGATTGGATAAGTTAATTCATGTTATGCCTGGTAGTAACGCCCAGTAGTCTAGATCTGCGTGTGTGATTATTGTGAAGATGTGAAAGAGATGACTTCAGACTTTTGGGTGGTTATCCCTGCACTGACTTAGCAGGCAATCCTAGTCAATCACTTTTCTGCTGTCTCTCTCTCTCTCTCTCTCTCTCTCTCTCTCTCTCTCTCTCTCTCTC
>CABHPH010136525.1:0-19675 GCA_902168325.1 Peromyscus nudipes | reverse complement strand
TTTGGTCATAGAACCCTTAACTAAGACAGATGTCAATATAGAAATGAAATATTTACATGATTTTTTTTTTTTTACTAAATCTTCAAAATCCATTATGTATGTCAGTATATTTAAGTACATTCCTTTTTTGTTTTTGTTTTTAGAGACAGAGCTCACTGTATAGCCCTGGCTGGCCTTGAACTAGCCATGTAAACCAGGCTGGCCCCAAATTTACAGAGATCTCCTGCCTCTGCCTCCTTAGTGCTAAGATTAAAAGTGTATAATGTCATGTCTGGCCCTAATATTTTTAATACTCTACATATAATACTTAAAGTATCAGCACAATAAAGCTATGCTTAATAGGAATCTTACTTAGGAAGAGACACCATGACCATGGCAACTCTTTTAAAAGAAAATATTTAATTGGGACTGGCTTACAGTTTCAGACATTTAGTCCATTATCATCACAGTGAGAAGCATGGCAGCACACAGGCAGGCAGGCAAATGTGGTGCTGGAGAAGGAGCTGAGAGTTCTGCATCTTAATCTGCAGGCAACAGGAAGTGAACCTTGACTCACACTGGGTGTAGTTTGAACATGTAAGACTTCAACTTCCCTTCCCACTCACACAGTACACACCTCCTCCAGCAAGGCCACACCTCCTAATAGTGCCATTCTCTATAGGCCAAGCATTCAAATATGAGTCTGTGGGAGCCATAACTATTCAAACCACCTCAATAGGGAAATCTAACATGGCTTTCATGTTAAGTTGAAATTAGATTAAGAAATCAGTTCTTCAGTCACACTAGACACCTCTTCGTTGTGGTCTCTATGTTGGACAGAGCATTTCAGAAAGAATAAGAATGACTTTCAGATTGTCACTGATTTTTTTTCTTGGAGAGAAAACTAACTTCCTGAAGTATTACAAGGTGTTTTCCTCCCTGCATATCAGATTTGCTTGGCAGAGCTGGGGAAATCCTTTCTTGTCTCCTTAAGGGCTTTTCAGTACGAATTTCTCACTGAGTACTATAGTCATCTTGTCTGGATTGGGGTTTGTAGATTGCTCAACTGAATTATCTGTTGGTGACTTAGGAAATTGTGCAGAATAGATTCCTGTTTGATTGGCCTCCAGATTATTGAGTTCTGTATTCTGCTTTGCCAGGGCTAGCAGCATAAACCATTTAGTCTCGGGTAAGTCAGCTAATTCTGGTAGCATCAGAGGCCAGGGTTAAATTGATAGGCTCTGAGCCAGCCCTAGACTGTCCAAAAGGCTGGGAAGCTCATGGCTGTGGAGATGGCAGAAAGGTACATGGACTAGAGAATGCCCTATGCATAATGGAGGTAAAAGGAAAGAAATCCTTTCTAGCAATTTCTTTAGTTCTTGAAAGGACAGATCAGGACTTCTCTTGTGAGTGGCATAAAAATCTATGTAAATTAGAAATCAGTTTGTTAATCTGTAGAATGAATTTGCACTTTTTGAATTTGGTTTGCAGTGCACAGTTTTTGTCCTTGTTTTTTAATTAGTTGGCAACTTTTTTTTTTTTTTTTTTTTTTGGTTTTTCGAGACAGGATTTCTCTGTGTAGCTTTGCACCTTTCCTGGAACTCACTTGGTAGCCCAGGCTGGCCTTGAACTCACAGAGATCCTCCTGGCTCTGCCTCCCGAGTGCTGGGATTAAAGGCGTGCGCCACCACCGCCCGGCTAGTTGGCAACTTTTAAAAGTAAGATTTCGCCGGTTGTGGTGGCGCACATAGGTAGGATTTGCTGAAGGAGGCAGATGCAAGAGGAAAAAAAGATGTCACCTTTAGGGGAAAAATGGCTTCCAGCTTCCTCTTGAGAATTTTGTGCCACCAAGGCTGGACTGGAGATCACAGAAAATGTTTGGTTCCTCTTGCAGAGAGGTAGCAAGAATTGACGGAGCCAAGCAGCATTTGCTTAGCATTTCATAGATGGAGAAAGACTAGTTTGTGAAAAGAGAGTCACAAACATGTTCAATGACCCTGAGAGTCCTAAAGTTTTCTTTCCCCTTTCATCACTTTACCTTTTCCTTAAGTTCTTTTGTTATTTTCCCCACTCTAAGCAATTCATAAAAATAAAACTGCCTGTGGTTTAATAGGGTCAGAGTGAAAGTAACAGTGATATATAAGCATCATTTACGTATTGTACACATACATATTTCTTTTTAAAGTTACTTAGTGAAAAGGGAAGAATTTAAATAAAGGAGATAGTAGTAACATAACAAAAAGCACAGCAGGATATAGAAATTGGAGTAAAGGGAACTTCTGAATATACACTAATAAAGGAGCTTATTCATCAGTACCTGTTTTCAACATATCCATATCATAATTCCTTTTTCCAAGTTGGTTTATTTCAGATAGAAGAAAAATGATCAGTTCTATTTATGGAATCTTTAATATTAGTTAAATTTATTTTACTAATAATTAAATTTGAGTACCTTCCATGTGTCTGGCCATAGATATGACTCAGTAAACAGTAACCAGAATTTCCCACTTTACAGAAGTTTATATTTTAGATGTAGAAGAGTAAAAAAGCTGGATTTGTAGCACTTGCTTACAGTTGAATTATTTAGAGGAAGAATTAGAAAGATTGGGAATTCAGAACCAGCCTGGGCTAGGTAGCGACACCCTGTTCTTAAAAGGTAGTAGGTAAAGTGTTGTGAGTTATTTGTATACTAAGATATATTGCTGTAATTGGTTTAATAAAGAGCTGAATGGCCAGTAGCTGGGCAGGAGACAGACACAGGCAGGATTTCCAGGAAGAAGGAGGAAAAGAAAAAGGAATCTAGATGCATGAATTACTCCAAAGAGATGCCAACGAGACATGGAGGGAATCAGACATACAGAATGAAAGAAAGGTTAAAAAAAAAAAATGAGGTAAAACATAGATTAATATAAATGGGTTAATTTAAGTTATAAGAGCTAGTGGAACAGGACTAAGCTGAAGGTCAAACTTTCATAATTAATAAGTCTCTGTCATTATTTGTGAGCCGATGGCCGACAAAAAAACTTATTACAATAGAGTCTTTAATATTTTAAAGAGACATAAGTGCATAGAAAACAAATAGGCCATAGCAGGAAAATGGCCAGGACAGGCCTAATTGAGAAGCTGGTATTTGAATCTAGCCCAAGAGAAGGTGAAAGAGTGAGTTGTGTGCACACCTGGAGGGACGAGTGCTCCAGTGAAAAATGACTACAAAGACTTTGGGGCCATCTAGTGTGCTTGAGGAATAGAGAGGAGTGAAGTATGACTGTAGAAGGCAGACTGCTAGGAGATGAGGTCAGAGAAGTTATGAGAGATCCACATACACTAGGGTATAGATGAAGTGCATTTACTGTATCAAAGAATCATAAGATTAAAGAACTGAGCAGTGTCTAAGCAGCTAAGACACTCTGGAATCCACAACTCTTCCCTTCTTTGCCAGTCTAAAAGTTTGGTCCTAATCTGTGGGATCAAAACTAGATCACTGTCAAGAAAGTATTCCAGCCTAGAAAAAAATGAAGGAATGTAGCTGAAAGTTTTCCTGTGTCCCGCCTGGCAAAGTCAGGACAAATCTCTCTCACTTGCCAGGCCCGCAGCTGTTTGGACCCAAATAAACACACACAGGCTAATATTATTTTTAAACTATGGCCATGGCAGGCTTCTTGTTATCTAGTTCTTATATCTTAAATTAACCCATTTCTATAAATCCATATTTTGCCACATGGCTTGTGGCTTACTGGTACTTTACATCTTGCTTCTCATAGCGACAGCTGGCAGCGTCTCCTCAGCTCTCTTTTCTTCTCCCCATCTCTCCAGTTAGAATGTCCTGCCTAACCTTATTCTGCCTCACCATTGACAAAACAGCTTTATCAACCAGTCAGAGCATCATATTTTCACAGCATACAGAAAGACATTCCCCCATCAAAGGAAGGTGACGTTCAGGGCAAAGAATTTCCTTTTAAACAAGTAAGGCAGATGCTACATGCATCACTTCCGTTTCTATCCCATGAGAAAGGTCAGTTGGCCACATTCCATGGGTAGGATAACTTGGCATCAGGAGATTGTTTCAGTCTCAGGCTGGGTGACCATTCACTTGGAAAGGAGAAAAGAAATGACAAGCAGTGTACCAACCAGTCTGCTACTCTAGCCATCCAGATAGCCCATGTGGAACCTGTCGGAACATGTTATCTCCCTTCCTAAAACCAAACCAAACCAGAGCCCTCTGTGTGTTCCATTCATCCTAGGTCACAGAGAGATCTGCAAGTCCCGTTACCCCCACCCCTCCTACATGTGCCAGTATTTTATGATAAAATCATTTGGGAAAACCAACAGTAGGAAACACTTTCTAGCTGAGAGCAATGCTGGACTGTGTAGCTTGAGTTTTCCTGCCTGGCCCACGGTCAGGATAAATCTCTTTCACCTGCCAGTCCCACAGCCGCTCAGACCCAACCAAGTAAACACAGAGACTTATATTGCTTTCAAACTGTATGGCCGTGGCAGGCTTCTTGCTAATTGTCCTTATATCTTAAATTAATACATTTCTATAAATCTATACCTTGCCACATGGCTAGTGGCTTACCGGCATCTTTACAGGCTGCTTGTCCTGGTGGTGGCTGGCAGCGTCTGGCAGCAACTCCTTCCACCTTCCTGCTCTTTTTATTCTCTCTGCTAGTCCCGCCTATACTTCCTGCCTAGTCACTGGCCAATCAGTGTTTTATTAGCAACACATTTGCCATACAGAACATCCCACAGCAGGACTGTGTCCTGGCAGTGGAGGAATACCTGTGTGGATTGCATTGGGAGCCCTCTGATTGCTGTCTGGATATTTCTTCTCTATGTTAACCTCCATACAGCCACATTAAAGCTCATGTTGAAAGTTTGTCTACTTTCAAAGGCACAATTTTCATAGCCTTCCATAGCTTCCTGCTATTGCAGATTCTATAACTTGCAAGTTACATAGTCACAGGCGTTTGTAGGTTATTTCTTTGATAAATACTGTTCTGTAAAAAAAAAAAATAGAATTTTTATTACTTTTTTCTCTATTCTATTTTCTGTGACAGTGACTCACTAAACTTCTTTTGTGGATGTGGTTTATATGATTGCCCTTCCTCTCTGTATACCTGCTTCATTTTAATGGCTTTATTTTAGTGAGATTCATCTTTATCTCTTGTTTAGTGGCCATTGTCTTTAAACTATGTGTAATAACAGGCACTTGTCAGCAGCACCTTTGACCTAATCTTGTTTTGTTATTGGGGACTAGGGGAGTCCAGCCCCTGGATAGTTCCCTCCCAGGGTCCGGGAAGAATCTACAACCAGCTGATAATTAATCTTTGAAGAAAGGAAATGAATCTATGTATATGAAATTCCTTAGTCCATACACTTTATTATTCTGTCAGTTCTCTCTCTACAAGCTTATACTCTGCTCTCATTTTTAACTCCTTTCTTGCCCAATTTCTCTTTGCATTTATCCGTTGTCCCCTCTAGGTTCTATCTTAATTCCTTCATCTAGTTCTGCCCCTTCTCATCCATCTAGTTCTTTCCCATATCAGCACCTCTCCCATCTCCTCCTCTCTCATCTTGTTCTTCCTCATCTTATTCTTCCCCATCTGGCTCTTCCTCATCTTCCATCTCATTCCTCTAGTACTCTCTTCTAGCCCTTCAATCTAGTTCTTCCCCATCTCAGTTTGTTCCTCTCAAGTCCTTACTCATCTAGTTCTTCCATTCTCTTTTCTCTTCTCCATGCTGTTCTCTCTCTGTCTACAGAAAATACCTGCCTTTTCTTTCCTTGGGCAAGTGGTTCCCTGCCTCCTCAGGAATGTTGTTTGATCTCTCACCTTGATATGTAAAAACCTCTTTTGTTCTCATTTAAAGTGCTCTGGAGAACCACTAGGCCTCCTCAAGGCCAGGGGATGGTCTGAGCTTCATTAGCACAGCAAACAAAGCTAGGAGTCTTCCACCAGCTTGTCTCCTAAGCTCAGCAGGGCAGTTAATAACTTAGTAGGTTCAGCAGGTCTGGGGAGCTGAACTGTTTACCAATTGGTCTGGGCATGCAAGGATTTCATAGCAGAAGACAGCTGAAATATTAAAGGCTGGGTAACACCAAATAGTCATAATAAATGGCTTGCCTTTTGACAGACCCTTGGCCGGTCAGAGTTCAGCTTTAATACATAGCTGAATCTCTATGATATATTCTTGCTGCCTGCAAGATTTTGTCAACAATTTTTAGAATTCTTTTGAGAAAGGTACTTATCCTGCTTTGGGATATTGGAGTACTTGGCTGCAAGACCCCAGTTTCTGCCCCTTTATTTCCTTTCATCTTTATTTACAAACCAGCCAAAGTAAACACAGCAAAGAACCATCCACACAACTGGTGCTGTGATTCTTTTCAACTACTTTTCTGGGGCTCTGGCCATATGGACACCTAGTTCTGCAGGTTATTGTAGATATTTTTATCAGTTGTTATGCTCTATGTAAGAGAGTTTATCAGTACTTTAGTATGTTTCCTTGTTGCCTGGTATGTAATTACTAAACTAATGCCATGTATCTTAGAATTTTGTTGCAACTGTACCCTACTTCTGGTAATTATTGATTCATATGTTTTAGGGTTCTATTCTAGCTGTACCCTACTTTCCTTATTAAATTCTGTGCATAAGAAAAGCCAATTAGTATAACAGATTCCAAAATGAAAGGAGCTTAAGAGAGAACTAAGTTTATCTCTCGCCCATGTAATAGGCTCCTACTGGTTTATGTGAGATGGGTGCTGTATACCTTAAAGGAAATGAATATGTAAGGGATGCAACATCTAGGGACTAAAATCTTAAAGCCTTATTGTTACCTTTCTACTGTACTATATGTGCTTACTGCTTTTCTTGGAATTACTGAGCCCATTGCGATCCAGAACTGACCTACACTTATTTCTATGAAATGGGGAATCTTTTATCTAAAGATACATTGATTTGATCTATACTAATCTTTATTATTTGTTGATGAGATTACTAAAGGACTTGGCAGAATCTACACCATCGTGACAGAAGAAAAAAAGTGAATGAACATGTTCCTCATTTTAATGTTTTTGGAACACAATTACATTAAAGGCAGAAGTTTTTTCATGTGAATATTTAAAATATAAGGAAAACTACAGCGTAGTCAGCCTTTTGTCATTATTTTAAATACTATGTTTTATGCACATGTGTTTATGAAATACATGCATGCATATTCATGAAATTTGAAAAATCACTACTTCGTTATTGTAAGTGAGGAATTCTACACTTAAAATTTAATGATAAGCTTTCAGTGTTTTAGGTGTTAATTGAGAAGCATTTCTGAACCACTGAACTAAGAAAGTACCCTATGTTGTACTGTGCAGTCTACATGAGTGAATCCTTAATAGAAACGCATAATAGTGATGAAGTTATAATGCATTCCCAAGCCTTGAGGAGGATGTAGGTCCTATATGTAAATTGTGATTGTTAAGTAATGAAATGTAGGTATCTTTAAGGTAGATTTTGTATATCTTAATTTTAGTTGAGATTTTACTGTTTTTTTCTCCTAGGAGGAACATTATATTTTTAACAACAAGAATCAGTAACTGGAAATACAAGATTGGTTATTTAATAATGTAAAATGAAGATTTGATCAGCAGAGGTAAGCATATGGCATTTCTTT
This sequence comes from Peromyscus nudipes, assembly GCA_902168325.1. NCBI lineage: Eukaryota > Metazoa > Chordata > Mammalia > Rodentia > Cricetidae > Peromyscus > Peromyscus nudipes. The sequence continues at coordinate 12,034 of CABHPH010136525.1, read as the reverse complement.
TGCACATAATTTGTCATAGGTTAGAATATTTGCTGAATTTCAGGGGAATACTTTTCAAGAGCTGTGAAACTGGGAATTTTACTATGCTTGCATGCTAATGAGTTGCTTACCATGGTGCCATAAGGTTGGCAGAAGACACTGGACTCACCAATCAAAGATAGAAATTGTTTCTACGCACAGCATTTTAACTAGAGTGCCAGGTGACATCTGCATAGGAGTAAATTGTATTGTAGAAGAGCAATCCTGATCAAAAGGATCCTGAAACTTTGATAATGGACAGTGGACCATCTTTTTTCTGCTTTGGAAGGCTTTACTGTGTAGAATAGTCTGCAGATCTGCTCTTTGTTCTAAAGTGAGACACTGTGTCTGATGTTTAAAACTGTAGCAAATGTCCCTGAAGAGAGAGCCTGGAATAAAAGCTATCATTGGTTTCTCTGGTTGGAAGAGGTGCAGAGACACCAGGAGTCAGTGGGGAATTGTCTCCCAACATTTCTTTTCTCTAAATTGCTTCTTGGTAAGGATGTTTGTTATTTTTCTGAAGCAGTGAAGATAGAAACCACTGAAACACCAGTACTAGGTGACTGTTTAAACTGTAACATACTCACACAATAGTAGTTACACTTAAAATCATGTTATTTGTATACTTATTGGCTTAAATGTTCTTCAGAAAATTATCTAAAATGAGCAGATTAGAAACTGTGCTTGCCATTGATGTGAATCTGTATATGTCAATGAATATGTGAATGTTTTAATTTTTACTTGCCTGTGTACCTCTTGTTTTAACTTCTGGGAAAATGAATGCCTTTAGGCTTTTATAATGAAGGGGAAATTTTTTTTTTGTTCAAAAGTGCTTTGCTCTTTAAGCAATATTTTCTTAAAAAAATCTATTCACGGATGATCACTTAATGTCATCGGGGAAACCAATGTTAGAAAAGCGTAACCAACCAGTCTTCAGTGGTGCAAATAGTACTGCTGTTTGGCAGTCTTTGGATTCTGGTACTGTTTAGTTGGATTAAGCTAAGGTAGGCATATAAATTGGCATTTCTGTTGCCTTTCTCATGACCCCTTCCCCTTTTTAACTAAGGTGCTGTTACCAGCTTTGTCCTCTGGGTATAAATTAAAAATGACTGAAGTTCAGGCAATGGTAGAATTCTCCGTGGAGCTAAACAAGTTCTACAACGTGGATTTATTCCAAAGAGGGTATGTATTTTATAGTAAGAATTTAATTACAGATTGTGTTTCAGCATATATAAAAAAAATGAGCTGTATTTGGGTGATTATAGTCTTAAGTAATTTCATTTAACTAGATATTTGGGGATTGTGCACATGGAGTTAGTGATAATGCTGAATCTATTGAGTATATATTAATGAATTTATATTGATCATTGAGGGGGTACTTTAATGAAAATGTACTATTTCATTTTTACTGTTTAAAAGCAGATTGTTGTAATAGAGGGAAGATATTTACAAAGAAACAGCTAAGTAGTTATACAAAGCATATATGATGAAGCTTCAGTAGGTATAGGAAAGTATAGAAATCAAGCAGAACACTTTTCTGGATTTGTCTATTAGTGAAGTCATTCCAGTGATGTTAGCAGCAATAGGAACACAGCCCAGCACTGTTGTGCAGCCTGAGGCGTTTCCTTCCCTCTTCAAGCTCTCCATTCAGAGAAAGCCATTATCTTTGATGCTCTGCAGAAAAGTATTTCACAGTGAGCCAGGGTACAGCAACTGCTTACCAAGACAAAGGATGGTGTGCTTTCAAGAGTCAGCATTTAAGAACAAAGAAAGAGAATTGTTTAGGAAAATCGCAGTCCATATCCCAGACATGGATGTGAGGTTCTCAAGAGACAGTCTCATTTCAGTGCCATTACCATCTTGTCTACCTGATTCTGTGTCTCATTGGTATAGGCAAAGTGTATAATTATTTTAAACAAGTTTTAAAGATTAAGCAAATCTTAAAATTTCAGTTAAAAATTAAGGAAAATTATATGAGCTTGTTTACTTTTTGTTATCTTAAAGAATTTCTTTTTGTAAATCAAAATTTAAGGTGGTTTTTGAGGTACATTGTTTAGGTTTAGTGGTGTGAAAGAAGTAGTAATATAGTGAACTTCAAGATTATAAAGACCCTAACCCTAAATAATCCTAGTTTATTAAGATTTATTCTCATTTGCGTGTCTGTGCATGCATTCATGTGCCTTTGTGCTTGCGTGCGTGCGTGCGTGCGTGTGTGCTGTGGGCCACCTGATAAGAGAGCTGGGAACTGAACTTGGGTCCTCTGCAAGAGCACTAGCCACTCTTAACCACTGAACTGTGTCTCCAGTTTGTTTTTAGTATCCTTGTTTGAAAGGTCTTTAGGAAAACAGGCATTATCTCTATAGGCAACTTTGGCTTTATACTAAGTTTCTTGGCTTTCAGCAGGAAAAGCAAACTAGATCCTAGGGTGAGGGACTTCTTTCTCCCTGTGTTCCTTTTTTTATGTCTGTTTAACCCACCTCAGAGAGATAGGACTAAAATCCAGGTAAGACTTAAATAGGCAAAGGATGAAGTAAAATATTCTTTTAATAGGAAAGCAGCTTGAGCCAAGTCTTGGAAATATGAACATATTTATTTATTTATTTATTTGTTTGTTTGTTTGTTTGTTTGTTTGTTTCTTATTTATTTATTTATTTTTATTTATTTATTTATTTTAGATAGGGACCTTAAACTCATGACAGTTATTGTTCCCCAGTTTCCCAAGTGCTGGGATTATTATGGGTATGTACCACCAAGGAATGTTATTTTTTTTAAGGGTATTTAGGAAATTGGATATTTTCTAGAATTCTAGAGAAAAACCAGTCATAAGGCAAGGCAAAGCTATGTTTCTGATAGCCTTTAGTGTCTGGAGATGAGTTGATAATATAGATTTAGGTAACAGTCATTTCCAAGTGAGAATAGAATTATTACTACTACTACAAGTACTTGTTAACGTGATATCTTAGTTATTTTTCTATTGCTGTGATAAAATACCATTAATAAGGCTACCTATAAAAGAAAGCATTTAATTTGGGCCTTACAGTTTCAGAGAACTGGGGTCTATGGTGATGGAGTAAAGGCAAGGCAGCAGCTGAGCACTTCATATCTTGAACCTCAGGTTGGAGGCAAAGTGACACTCTGAATTGGTCTCAGTCTTTTGAAATCTCCAAGCCCTCTCCAGTGACATACCTTCTCCAACAAGGCCACGGCTAGCCCTTTCTAAACAGTCCTACCAACTGGGACTAAGATTTCAGACATAGGAGCCTATGAAGGCCATCCTCCTTGAAACCCCACTCCACATGGTAAAATTGATGGTTACCTGGAAGGGATAGAAGCACAGTCTAGTATGGTGGTTCATCTGTATAATTCCTAGCACTTGGGAAGAGGCACAAAGGATCATTTGTGTAAGGCTAGCCTGGGTCGTATAAATGTTTCAGGCTAGCTGCACTACACAAGAAACACCTTCACAGACAAAAAGAAATTAGCCAGCGAGGCATCTGCAGTAACTCAGCTGAAGGGCTGTTCTGCATGCTGGGCTGTCCAGTGCTTGGGTCCATAGCCTGCTGACTCAGTCCCCTGTATCCCAGAAGAAATGAGGAAACAAAACCTGGTAAAAGGAACTACATCTATTTCTAGTCTATCTGAACAAGAAGAGAAAAAAATTTATTCCTCTGCACTGTTCCTATGGCAGTCTAACAATTTATAGAAAACCACGCAACAGAGTCCAGAAGATATGTAGATCAATTGTAAGACAGTTGACTAACAGACCCTTTCCTAGGGAGAAGGCCAGTGGGCCACAGGCTCCTGGTTTCTTCATTTTCTGTTAGGAATCCAGGCCTAGGGAAAAGGAGTTAAATGTTAAAAGTCCCCCATTTTTTTGAAGAAAAGCTCTTAGGTTTTATGGAATGTAGGTTTAAGATCCCCACCTTTTCAGGGACATGGAGTTCTTTGTCCTTATGTCCCTTCCTTTGACAGATAGAGGGCAGGGAGGGAGTCTTTTGTATCTTTTCTTCGGAGATTTGCTTCAAGTTCAGCCTGCTTGCTGAGTTCAGCCTGCTTGCTAAGTTCAGCCTGCTTGCTGAGTTCAGCCTGCTTGCTGAGTTCAGCCTGCTTCCTGATCACACCTTGGGCAAAGGCAAAGGGAGGGGTGGAATCGGGTGGTGGAGTTGTGGTGAACCCTTCTTGACTAAGTGTCTTTGTAGAATTTAGATCGTCTCCTCTGCCACCAGGTCTTGGGCTAGCCTGTCTTCATGGTGGTAGGTGGTTGATAACTACTTAAGTACAGGAAGAAATTTCCTAGCCTTAAAGAGTGGTTTTTGAGAGGATTTAGCTTGATTTTACCATCTTATTAAAAAAAAAACCAAAAACAAAACCCCAAAATAAGCTGCCATGCTTCTCTCTGCTCCAATCTGTTTCATGTAGCTTCTCATTCATCCATAGGCTAGCCTGATTTAGTTCTCACAACAGAAGTCAAAACAATGTACAGAAGATACAAGGTCCCTTGAATTGTCACATTGTTTCTGCCACTGCAGTCTGTTGCTTTAGAAAGTCACAGGACATAGCCAGGAGTCCAGTCTACTGGCTTTTGGGACCCAGCTCACTTATATTTTGTGAGCATTCTGTGTGCCTGATATGGCCATGGCCTAGTCCATACCTATAATTGTTTCTGAAATATGCTTGTTCACTAGATACAATCACTACTACCACTTGGGGATCAGAGTTCTGTGGGATCATGCCTATAAACTTCTTGAAAAGCATTTTGTTGATCTAAGAATGCTTGCTTACAACCTACCTTAATTCTTTTGGTGAATTTTGAAGATAAATGTATATCTACATTCTTGATACAATCTTTGATTCATCTTATATTGCACATCCTTTAGGAGACCACAAATAGAGACATTTTTTATTTTCCAACTCCCAAGTCCTAGTCCCTCTCCAGTCCCTCTCAGCCAGTTGTAAAGTGACTGGTCCTTTCTTCGACTTTTTCTCTCCTGTTCCATCTTACACTGCTTAGCTGGTAGCAACCATGTAGGATTGCTTTCTCATGTCCAAAAGTTTCTTAGGACATTGTCTAATTTCATCCCAAGTTATTATAAACAGCATATTTTGTTATTCCATAATAAGAGTTACTTAGCATTTTTCTAATCTTCTGTAGTTACTTTATTTTTCTGCCTCCTATAATTAAGTTAGATTGTCCATAGAGTCATTATGTTTTAAATTTGTGTTATAGTAAGTACCAATCCTAGTTATTGGTTTCTGTGTTTTTTATTTATTGCTGTGGCACTGCAGCTCTAAACAGCTAATAACAAGCACAGAGCTTACAGTGCATCAAACATGTTTCTGCTCCTAAAGCTGTATTAGCTCAATAGTTCTGCTAAGCTGTTTTGGCTTGGCTAATCTTTGCTGGATTCACTCATCAATCCAGTCAGCTGACAGGTTGGATGACTACTAGCTGACGCAGAATGGCCTCAGCTTGGCAGACACAGCTTTCTTTTAGTTTTTCATCCTACATCTTGTCATGGAGTGGGCAAGGATCCAAAGAGAAAAAGAAACCATTCAAAGAGACCTCTTAACACTCAGAATTGGCCAGAGGCACACTGTAGCATGTATACGCCTACATACATACATACATACATACATACAAATAGATGAGTACACAAAATAAAAAAAAATTAACTCTGTATATTCGTGTGTGTGTGCGCGCGCGCGCATATCTGCCTGCATGTGGGGACTCATGTGGCACAGCACACATGGAGATAGAGGACAGCCTGCAGGAGTCAGTTCTTTCTTCCTGTGGTCTCCAGATACCAATCTCTAGCCATCAGGCTCGGTGGCAAGCAACCTTAACACACTGAGCCATCATTACCACCTACTGCCCTGTTTTAACCACTCACCTCATGTAATTCTGTTTATAGGAGTTCCAGGAAAAATATACTGTAAAAATACATTCTTATTCTATTAAAAAATTGCATTCACAGGTTGCATTTGATTATATATCTCTTAGATTTTTTTTTTAAGGCTGTAGTCATTGACTAATCTAAAGGCTAAAATTCCAGTAGTTTTTAAGAAGAAGGCTCAAGTGATGCTGTGTCCTTTGGATATTACAGAACACACAGTGTCTGACTGTTGCTTTTTGTGACAAGATTGATTCAAGTGTTATCAACCTGGTGGACCCTTATAAAGTTTTCTGTAATCTAATTGATAGTGTCCTTTGAAGGTGTTTGCCCAAAGTGATTATTTTACTAGGAGTTTCAAAACAGTGCCATTCTAATCCTCTTCCTCCTTTTGGCATTATTAACTGGGATTCTAGGAAGAGAAACAGTACTTGATTAACTATTTGGTTACTGTGAAGTGCAGCCTTATAGAAAGGGCATAAGGTTTTGTTTCTCTTGTCTAGTTATTTTCAGGATTTTGTCTTGTGCCCTAGTCTCTTTCAGTTACAGTTTTTATTCAGTGGCAGAATGAGCTCATAGATTGATTTCTTAGCATGTTTAATGATGTCGTCTCATTTCTCTCCTTTTTTGTTCATAGGACACCTCTCATTTCATATTGGCTTCATTTACTTATTTTTGGTGTTTTTTTTCCATATTAATCTCTACTTTTCTGGTGATAATTATAGTTGTTACCAAAAAGTCTAAGTATGAAACAAACTAATATATTTGCTAATTAAGGTAATATTTTATATATACTAGGTAAAATAGTATGACAGTATATGATAGTGCTAATTATGGGAACACATAAACAGGGTGGGAAACTAGTCCTGGACCAAATCCAGACCTATCTGTTGGTTCACTGCATCCATGGCTGCTTTTTCCCAGCACAGGGAAAAGTAGTCACAGCAAGGTGTATGGCCCACAATTAAAGAGATGTGTACTACCGAGCCTTAAGTTCATTGGTCTTTGATGCAAAATATTTAGATAGTGTCCCATCCTTTACAACTATCCAATAGGTTTTTCCTAATGTATTCTAATTGGGACATTCTTAGACAAAAATTATAGTCATTATATATTATAGGATACAATGTCATGTTTTGATATAGAAGATTTTGGATCTAAGTTAGTGAGCTTGGCCATTGCCTCACCTACTTATCTTTTAGTATGTGGTAAGAATACTTAAAATTCTTTTGAAATTTTGAAGTATGCAATTCTTTGTTATTAAATGTGGTCACCATACTATGCAATCTCACCAGAGACTTGATTTTCTTTGCAACTGAAACGTTGTATCCTTTGATCAACACACTCTACCCCCAGCCCTCCTACCCCTCCCCATCCTCCCTACCTCTCCATCTTCTACTAGCATTCTCCATGCCACTTGCATAGGTTCAGCTTTCTTAGATTTCACACATAACTAAGTTGTTGTAGAGGATGTAGTGCCTGGATTACTTAACATAGCAAAATGCCTTCCAGATTCATTCATGTTACTTCAAATGACAGTTTCCTTTTTAAAAGCTCAGTTCATGGTATGCATTCCATTTTCTTTATATTCAATATCCATGGATAGACAGGTTGCTTACATAACTGTTGTCAGTAATGCTACAGTATGGGAGTGCACATAGGAATTTCAGTTGCTGGATCATATAAATGATCGTGCGATTTTTAGCTTTTGGGGTAACTGCTGTATTCTCCATGATACTGTGATAATTTGTATTCCCACCAGCCATGTATAGAGAGCTTCCTTTTGCTCCGTAGCCTTACCAATCCTTGTTCCTTTAGATATTTGTCATTCAGTGGCAAATAATTATGAATTTTATTTAGACTTTTGGTTTTTTTTTTCCAGCTAGCATACATTGGATGCTTAGCTTTGTGTAAATTGTTAAATATAGGATTATAGTTAGATGCTTAACAAATAGTACTGCTTCAGAAGCTTAAAATGAAACAGCACCTACTGTTTGCTTAGTCTTAATAAGTTTTGTGTCACATGCTTATATTTAAAATTACAATGTTTCACTTAATATTGAACCATGTTCTTCACTGGGAGGTTGAAGAGCCCCTAGAAAACTTTGCAGTCTGACTTGAAGTCTCTTCTGATTTGGTTTGACTTCTGAACTATCCTGTTTGGAAGCAGACCTTATCTTACTCTTACTAGACTACTCCTCTGTCTCCATGGAGTTTGCTATGTGCATTGAAGGCACTTTACACTTTCGTTCACTATGAATAATTCTGCCTCTTTGACTTGACCACTTGTCTTCTCCCAACTTCATGTTCTTTACAAGTTTAATAAATTAAACTACTCTAATAAATTATTAAAGAAAAATAAACATCAAATATTCAGCTCCCCAGTATACATCTAAATTTATCTTTTTTTCCTCTCCCCCTGAGGAAAGAATCTCCTACATAACTCTGACGGGCCTAGAACCTGTTTTATCGACCGTTCTCATTTAAAGGCTTAACTGTGTCTTTGGCAGCCAGCACTGTCATTTGTTTTCCTTGCAGTGGCAGGATGTCTGCCAAGTACTATACAGCCTGTCTGTCAGTCTTTCTTTCAAGTAGGAATGAGTGTCCATGAAAAAGGGCCAGTTCAGCTCCCCACTCAAACAGTTGTGCAGTGCTGTTTATAGGAATCACATCACACTGTTTATAGGAATCACATCACACTTGACTAAGCAGCAGGAATACATTATGTGAACTGCTTCATCACTAAATGTTAAATATAGTCACAGGTTGAAAGTTAATGACTAATGTCTGTTGCTGGGGCCCAGTGGTCAAGAACACACACTGCTCTTCAGAGGACCTGAGTTCAGTTCCCAGCACCTATGTTGGGCTGCTGCTCACAGTTGCCTGTGACTTCAGCTCTAGGTGATCCACTCCCCGTTTGTAGGCCTCCATGGACACCTACACTCATGTGCACAGACACGCGTAAACACATAATTAAGAGTAAAATAAAGCTGAGTGTTGTGGAACACACTTTTAACCCTAGTACTAGCAAGGCAAAAGCAGGTGGATTTCTGTGACTTCAAGGCCAGCCTGGCTTACAGATGGAATTCAAGCCATTTAGGACTAAATAGTGAGACCTTATCTCAAAAAAATAAAATAGAGGCTGAAGAGATGTGTTAGGGCAGTGGTTCTCAACCTGTGGGTTGTGACCTCTTTAGGGGTCAAACAACCTTTTCACAGGAGTCACCTAAGACCATTGGAAAACATAGATGTTTACGTTATGATTCATAACAGTAGCAAAATTACAGTTATGAAGTAGCAACAAAAATAATTTTATGACTGGGGCAGTCACCAGAACATGAGGAACTGCACCAAGCGTGGCAGCATTAGGAAAGTTGAGAACCACTGGGCTAGGGGTTAAGAACACTTACTACTCTTGCAGGGGATCACAGTTCAATTCCTAGCACTAATGACAATTCATAACCCGCTATAACTCCAGTTCTAGGCTGGCTTCTTCACTGCACACAGTGGTGCCCATACACGAATGCAGGCAAACACTCCTACACATAGAATAAATGCATCTAAATAACTACTTAAAAACTAACCACTTCTACTGCTTAGGGAGTTTTTGTTTCCTGTGGTTACAGAGAGCATGACCACAGTGTTATCTCCTTCAGTGCCACTGCCTCCCCTACCTCCACCCCAAGCTAGGGTGCCACTGTGTATCCTTGGCTGTCATGAAATACACTGTATAGACTAGCCTGGCTTTGAACTCACAGAAATCTGCTTGCTTCTGCCTCCTGAGTGCTGGGATTAGAGGTGCGTGCCACCATACCCAGCTTCCCAGCTTATCCTTGAGTTTTAATGTTTGCCTCACTTTAGAAATACTGTAGTAATAGAAAGTTTTATTTCTTTATATAATAAATTTATTATTTCATGCATGTATACAGTGTGCCTTGGTCCATCCTACTCCTCTTCTACTCCCCCCCACTGCCACTTTTTCTCCCAACATCATGTACTTTTTTTTTTAGCCCACCAAGTCAGATTAGTACAGCCAGTGTGTTCCTGAGGCCATACTGTGTTTTGCTTCTGTTTCACTAGAAAACAGACACTGTTTACAGAGGTTTCATCCCTAGTGAACACTGATACTATCCCTCTCCCGACAATCATTAGTTGTCAATAACTCTTTAGCTGTAGGTGGGACTGATTTGGTGAGTGCCTCCCCTGTTGATGCTGGGATTCTAGCTAGCTGATCTTGTGCAAGTCATCATTGGAGCTTACAGGACTCCCAGCTGGATCAGACTATTCAGTTCTTTTCTCCTGCAATAGTATGCATAGTACCTTGTAGTTTATAATATAGGGATTTTTTTAAATTTTTTTTTAAAAAATATGTAATCATGTTATTGTTTACTCAATAAATATTACAGAGTACATTCATGAAACAAATAGAATAGTATAACTAGTTTTTTTTTCATCTTAAGCACCAGGAATGTATGCTTCTGTGATTCTTTAGCACTGAAAACACAAACTTACTCAGTATGCACAGATACTTTTAGCCATTGTCATTTTAGCAGCCATCATTATGCCAGGGACCTCTTAGCTGAGCTTCAGTGGGCTATCCAGCCCATCTACCCCTTACTTGCTGGCTCAAGTCACTCTCCAATCCTCCTTTTCCCTCCACCTTGTACTTCTACCACAGACCCATTATTCCAGTACTGGGCATTCCTGCAGCCTTTCTCACAGTCCAAGCCTCATCTCTTCAGTGCCATCCTCTCAGCTCCCATGTAATTCCAATATAGGGATTTTTGTTGTTTGTTTTTCTGAGAAAAGGGCCTTCCAAAGTCCAGGCTGGCTTCAAAGTTACAATCTTTGTGCCCCGCTCCCTGATTCCTACACATTAACATTGCAGGCATGTGTCAAGACAGTTTTGAAAAGCTATTTAAAATTAATCTAATGTCTTTCTTAAACTCACAATTAAGAACATTTTATTTTCTTTATTTTTTAACATTTATTATGCATAAGTGCACATTTGCATAAGGAAGTCAAAGGACAACCTTTGGGAGTCAGTTCTCTCCTTTCTGCATGAAGGTTGTAAGGGTTGAACCTAAGTCATCGGACCAGGAGTGGCAGCGAGTTTCTTTAGCCACTGGGCTTCTTGCTAGCCCAGTTTTATTATCTCCTTAAAGAAAAATAAATAACTGATGACACTCTTTGTAATCCTGTGGGTTGCCGTCACATTGGCTGCTGTAAAGGAAAAGCTACCGTGTGTATCTGCTTGTTTCTGTCGCTCATCTGTGTATATGCTAGGTTTCTCTTGTTTCACGCTGTGCTGCTGTTTCACAGTTGGATGTGTGAAACGCTACAGGGAAACCAGCAAAACTATGAAACCAGTGGAGTTAGGCCAGGTTTTTATTTTAATGCAGACAAGCTGTAGAGACAGGACAGGTATTTTAAATTGACGTCCTTATTTATTTGCTTTTAGTTTTTACCAAATACGTGCATCAATGAAAATTCCACCGAGAATTCCCCATAGAGTAGAAGCCAGCTTGTTACATGCAACAGGTAAGTAAAGGAATATTTTCAAGTTAAAAATAAGAATTTGAAGTAACATTGGTCAGTGATACTATTTTATAAATATTTTACTTTTTCCATTTGCAAGCATGAGTTACCAAATAGGATTATTATGATTTCCCTCTCAAGAAATCAGTAAAACAGGCTTTACTTGGTTTCTTACAGATGGATACCTAAGATGTTTATAAAATTCCATGAAAATAAGCATAGATATGTGTAGTATTAATTGTGAAAGTTGAGGTTTAAAAGGGTACACAATAAAAATATATATAAACTTGATTTGAAACTCCTGGACTATTATATATAATGAAATTTTATAGTATGCTTTTGAATTCTACATGCTTATGACTCAGCTTCTTGAATACTAGTATTTCAGCTGCGTATCACCATGCCCAGCTGTAGGAGGACACTAAAAATGCTGTGTGAAATTATCTCCATCCTTCATATATAAGCTACGTAAGAATTTTGCCTTTAGACTTGAGTCTCATCCCCAGCACATTATTTATATCCAGATATTCCACAACCTGAAAAAAATTCAAAACCTTAAGCATGTCTAATTCCAAGCATTCTGGATA